>CM061531.1:163353497-163603503 GCA_030545055.2 Neoaliturus tenellus
TAACATCGAGCGAATCACATGATTACGATGAGAGAGGCTGCAACACTAGCCGCCGCCAACCAAGCTTGGTACAGGGACAGGTTGACGCATCCCTATCTCGCTTTGGAAAGGGGCTGTGCGACGTAGGTGAGTGATCGCTCAGCTCCTCACCTCACCCCTCGGTGGCCGGTGCGCGCGCCGCTGCCCAGCCAGTATGTCAGTACAACTCCACCTGTTAAGTACTTATTATAAGTTATAACAGACAAGCAGAATTGTCATTTCAAATATTGGCGGTAGGCAGAGCGAGAGAGAGAAAGCGATAGGGCGATATCGCCAAATAAAGGCGATGCTCAATTCCCGGCCTCTCACTGCTTTGTCCTGTGATGCTAACGATCTTCAGGCTCTGACGCCAGGTCACTGTTTGATTGGAGCCCCTCTAGCTTCACTTCCAGAACCCAACTTCGTCAACACGCCCGACAATAGACTCTCACAATGGCAACTCATGCAAGCATTCATGCAACGCATCTGGAAGCGCTGGAGCAAGGAGTATCTCCACACATTGCAGCTTGAAATGGTACACTCCTAAGAGGAATCTTCAAGTTGGCGACTTAGTGTTGGTTCACCAAGACACTCCTTCTCTCCAGTGGCCCTTGGCAAGGATCACAAAGGTTACTTCTGGCAAAGACAATGTTGTTCGAGTCGTTGAACTCAAGACTCGCATGGTACCTTTACTCGTCCTGCAGTCAAAGTGTTTTTGTTACCTTTCTGGGCGCAAACTGCTTAATCATTCCATGTTAATCCCATGTACATATTAGCATAAGAATTGTTTTGGTTTTCATTTCTTCTAAGATTCAATATGAAGTATTTGTTTTGTTGAATCACAAGTGATTCAAAGCCGCCGGTATGTTAAATACTTATTTTAAGTTATAACAGACAAGCAGAATTGTCATTTCAAATATTGGCGGTAGGCAGATCGAGAGAGAGAGAGAGATAGCGATAGGGCGATATCGCCGTGAGAACTAGTGAACACCACCGGAACGGAAAATTACTGATTCCTGGTTTCTGATTGGCCGATGACCCATAAACCACTTGGGTTCCGTTTTGCGTGTCGGCACCGGCAGTTCTCTCCACCTCCCATGAGGCTCGCCATTCTGGTTCTGTTCGTCTTTCTGCCGACTTGTCTCGAGTGCTTTTCGTTTTTTTTATCTTCCAGGCACGCTGTAATCTCTTTGAGCGTGACCTTAGTTTCGCCCGTAGTGGCTCCCCTTTTCTCATATACTCTTTTGTGAAATCTAATATTTGTTTGTTCATTAAACTATTGTCCCTGTTCACTAAAGTAAATTGCAGTGAATCTACAGTGTGTGTCAAGTGCGTGTCGGGCAACTCTGCAACCTGCGTATATGAACATTGACTGTACGAGAGCTCTAATAATTAATTGTGCGTACGTGCGAATTCGCAGCAAGAGAGAAAATTCCCTGGACCAAATCGGAGGGACTTTCCTGGCCCAGCAGTTCCCGTGCCATGGTCGTGGTGGCGTCCAGTCGGCTATCTTGGCGTCCTTTCCAGCTCCGCAATAAGGATTTTTCATGTCAGTGAGTTCAACTTTTCTCTTTATTATTCTTATAAGCATTGTCATTGACATTGATTAATTATTGGTAACTGTTTACCTGGTCATTCGAACATTTTAATTTTGAATGTAGCTCGTATATTTCAGTAAATTGACTTTCACATTTTTCAATAAATTAATTTCACCCTTTTCTCAACATTTTTTGGCCTCCGAGCCGGATTAAAAGTGATTCAGTCCTTTGGAATATTGTCCAGTGCAAAACTTTCAATAAAATTCAATCTACCCGCCTGGGAACATTATTAAACAATCTACCCGCCAGGGTACATTACTCCATTACCACATAACTCGCAACAATCTTCCCGCCCGGGCACATTGTCCCTTGTTGAGCTCATGAGCTTGGTTTCGGCTTCTTCTTCGTTGCGAGTGCAAGTCACATGACATGATCACGTGATCCGTTGCTAGGATACGTGTGTTGAATAGACGTGTGCAATTGGTGTACTCCCCTCACAATAGTGAAAATAGACTGTTCCAACAGCTCTCTCTCGTCTCTCGCTATGAATGGGCGTGTATAGCCATTCTCATATCAGCTGTAATTCTTAAAATATCTCTGCTCAGTTGATGTTGTTTACAACACTTGACATTGCCAATTGAATTTTTGTTGGCCATTTATATGCAATATATATTGTGTTTTCCATTGACTGGTGATTTATGCTGACGTATTTAAATGGATTTTATTTTCAATTAAGAAAATAATATTTCTTGTGTTGAAATAATAATTATTATTTCCGAATTTCTTGAATAATTTTCTTTGAAGCTAATTTCAACTTGAAAATATGCCTATTCATTTGTAATAAGAGATAGGCCTACTCTGCTCATATGCAAATATTAGCTAATTAATTAAGCTAATTTCATTTCATTGTTTGATATAAACAATCCTTTGAGGTAATTAAGCCTATGTTCTCTTGTTTAATTTCTCTGGTTCAATTAAACCATAGGCTATGCAATAAATGCTAATGAAATAACATTGGTATTGTAAATAGCAAACTCTGACAATCTGTCTTTGACAATTGTTGAATATTTTCTCTCACTTTGAGGCTTTTATTACTGTTATTCAATACAATTTCTCATTCAAATAGGCCTAGGCCTACATGTTCACTTTGAATTTAAGTGCGTTCTGCAGTTGTGTTAATTTAGGCTGAAACTTATTTTTAGGCTATTTTAAGTAGGCCTAACTTAACAATTTCACAACTGGCGTTCAAGTGCCGAGCATTAAATTCAATTTCTCTGATTGTTGATTATATTGTGTGTCACAATTTTTCTGTACTTTGTTTTCTGTATTTTAAGTCATTTTTAGTGTACTGTATCACTCAAATCGAGCGCAATGGCTCCAAAGGAATTTAAATATGAGACTTATCGCAGGTCTACGGACTTAATCAAAACTCGTTTCGCCAAACTCGAGGAAGCGGTCAACAAGTTAATCAGCACACCCCCTCTCACCCCCGTGCAGATTCGACAATTGAACAATATCTTTGCCGAACTTAAGAAAAAAACAATGACCTCTATGTTGGCATTTCTAGTGTAATTGAAGTGCACACTGCTGTGGAGCCTACAACTCCACACTCTTCACATTCTGAAGCATCTCATCATTTCCCTTCTGCAGTTGTGACAGGAGTTAAACTGCCTAAGTTGAGCTTTCAGACTTTTGATGGTACTCCACTAAAATGGATTTCTTTCATCAATTTATTTGACACCACTGTACACAAAAGTACTTCTCTTTCAAATGTGGCTAAATTTCAGTACCTGCTCAGTGTTTTGACAGGTGAACCATTGAACTTGGTCAAATCTCTCAACCTCACAGCGTCAAATTATCTGATCGCTTATCAACTCTTGCGTGATAGATATCACAATATTCGTCGTTTGACAACCTTGCACACTAACCATTTGTTGGATTTACCATGAATCTCACGAAGCAATCTTAAAGCATTAAGGTCATTCATAACCACCTTCTATGAGCACTCGGAGTCTTTGAAGGCATTGAACTGTGATGTAACTGAAAATAATCCGTTACTTGCCGCACACTTGTTGCGTAAGCTTGACACTAAATTGGGCCAACAATTGGAACAATACCGTGACCCTAAGGCAGACGATGACACCGAGGCGCATACACTTCCCAAGGTCATGGAAATAATCAACTTCTTGAACTTGGAATGTTCCCATATTGAAGATGCGAGTCTGCATGCAACCACGGATTTCAAATCTTCCCCTGCTCATTCAAGCAAACCCAAAACTGAAAAACGGACTCATTACTCCTCTGGCAGTCTCTCCATGGTGACTACTGATGTCAAGCCTACAAATGCGAAAAATGCAACGTGCTTCTGCTGCCACAAACCTGGCCACAAAATATACCAATGTCAGGTTTTCAAAGGTAAATCTCCTAACGATCGTTAAAGAAAATCAAAGATGCATTTCCTGTCTCGGATCCCATGCTCTGAAGGAATGTAATTCGAAAGCTTTTTGCACAACCTGTCACAAGAAGCACCACTCTCTCCTGCATTTCAATAGTGCTCAGGATAACTCGCAGCGCTCGCCTGCCCCATTGCCCACGCCTTCACCTTCGCAAGGCGCTGATAAATCGTTGACTTGTTCTGTTCAACAACAGACTGTTCCTCATAACAGTACTGTCCTCCTCAGCACGGCTTTAGTGAAGCTCACTGCCGTTAATGGTAGCTCTTATAAATTTAGAGCATTGCTAGATTCTGGCAGTATGTCAGATTTTATCTCTGAGAGAGCCGCTCAACTTTTGGGCACTCGACGACAGCAGTCTCACCTCCCCGTCTCAGGACTATCCCAGGTTCTTACACATACAAATGGCTCACTCAACCTGGATGTTGAGTCACTCTCGGGACAATTGGTTGCCCAAAAACACTCTTTTCACATACTGGAAAAAATCTCTCTTGACCTGCCTCGAGTGACAATCACTCAACAAGTTCTCCAGAAGGTCAAACCCTTTGTGTTGGCGGACCCAACATTCCACAAACCGGGTCCCATTGATGTCCTCATCGGATCTGCTCTCTCCCCCAAAGTTCTGACAAATGAATGCCACTCTCTGGGCGCTCACATGCCTTACGCCATTGGTACAATTTTTGGATACGTCATCGTTGGAACCGCTCCATGCTCCACTTCTTCTCCAACGAACTCATGCATAGCCATCTCTCTCCTGTCCACTGCGGACATAGACCTCCACTCTTTACAACGGTTTTGGAATCAAGAAGAAGTGCCGTCTTATTCAAAGAAATCCGCTGAGGAAATGGCGTGTGATACGATTTTTGACACCACGCATTCTAGTGACCACTCAGGTCGTTATACGGTACGCTTACCGTTCTCCTCTGATGAAGCTCCTGCCACTCTGGGCAATTCCAAGCCTATTGCGGAACAACGCTTCCAATCCCTTGAAAGGAAGCTTCAACACCCCAATAATGCGGAATTTCGCAATCTCTATTAAAGTTTCATGTCAGAATATAATTCCTTGGGACATGTGGAAATTTGCTCAAACCTCGCTCTGAATGAGCCCCATTACTTCCTCCCTCATCATGGAGTCGTAAAAGCTCAAAGTAGCACGACCAAACACCGCGTCGTTTTTGAGGTTAGCTCAAAGACCAGCTCCGGTCTGTCACTGAATGACATTCTTCTCACAGGTTCCAAACTATAGAACAATATCTGTGACATTCTCCTCCACTTCAGAGAGAAAAATGTAGTTTTCTCCTGCGATATTCGCCAAATGTACCGGCAAATGAGAGTACATCATGACGACCAGAAATATCAAACGATCCTTTGGCGTGAATCACCCTCTCTCCCCATGTCAGTCTATCGACTAACCACCGTCACACACGGAATGAATTGCTCACCCTATCTCGCCATTCGAACTCTCCAACAATTGGCGGAAGATGAAGGTGCTCGCTTCCCGCAGGCAGCAGAAATTCTCAAACACCACAGTTACGTGGATGACTTGATTGCTGGTGCTTCTACTGAAGAAGACGCTCTGGAACTTCAAACACAATTAATTGAACTACTTCGATTGGGTGGATTTGAGCTTAGAAAATGGGTCTCTAACTGCCCCAAATCGCTGCAACAGTTACCCTAATCTCAACAAGAGACTCCTGTATTTCTTCAAGCTTCCGCAGACCCTCATTTCTCCATACTAGGAATATATAGGTGTCCCACTACAGACAAATATACTTTCAAATTCACTTGTGAGAAGCCCACCAAACGCAAGGTCTTGAGCCTCATAGCTCGCATCTATGACCCTTGTGGATTTTTGTCCCCCTGCATAATGACTGCCAAGCGTTTTATGCAGTTACTGTGGACTTCTGGGATATCTTGGGATAAACCCTTGAATCCAGAGCTCGCCGTCAAGTGGCAAAATTTTATCTCCGATCTCAACACTATTGTAGAGATCTCCATCCCTCGAGCGATACTGCTCCCCCACACCATCATGTGTGACCTTCACGGGTTTTCCGACGCTTCGGAAACCGGTTATGCGACTGTTGTCTACTTGCGATGTGTTGACAGTGACAATAAAGTGCAAGTGACACAGATTATCGCCAAGACTCGTGCCGCCCCCCTCAAGCGTGTGACACTCCCGCGCCTTGAATTGTGCGCAGCGCATCTTCTCGCTCAGTTAGTTCACTATGTGACTAACCAATTTCTCAATAAATTGAAAATATACTCCATAGTGTTATGGTGTGACTCAACAGTGACCTTGTCGTGGATACAAACTCTCCCGTATCGCCTCAAGACTTATGTCGCAAATAGAGTCGCCCAAATTCAAGAGCTCATCCCCTCGCATTGCTGGCGTCACATCTCCAGTAATGACAACCCTGCGGACTGCGCTTCACGAGGCGTCCTACCTTCGGAACTGGTGAATCATCTCTGGTGGCAGGGACCTACCTGGCTCCGACTTCCCCTGCAACTTGGCCGACTTCAAGCTTCACGCCCATGGACACCTGTGATCTGGATGAGGTGAAGCCAACCCCATTGACCGTGCTCATCTCTAAACAGCAGTCGTCGTGGGATCTTCTCTCCCAGTTCTCCTCCTGGACGAAGCTACTTCATGTCATGGCCTACGTCCTGCGCTTCATCCAGAACAGCCACCGGCAGGATCCTCGTCTAGGTCCTCTCCTTGTGGACAAAATAAAAGCCGCCCAGTTGCGTATCTTCCGATTGGTGCAACAAGAGGCCTTCTCCAATGACATTGCTGCTCTTCAAGACAACAAGACCGGCTCTTCGCGTCTACAGCGACTCTCTCCTTTCATCGATCAAGATGGTCTACTACGGGTTGGTGGCAGACTTCAAAACGCCGATCTGGCGGAAGACATACGACATCCCTACCTTCTACCAAAAAGGCATCACGTAGTCAACATCTACATCGACAACATTCATCGCAAACATTTGCACTCTGGGGTACAATTTACCATGTCCCTAATGCCCCAACATGTATGGATCCTTTCTGCGAGAAGTGCAGTACGTAACAGAATTTTCAAGTGTCTGGTGTGTTTTAAACAAAAACCGAAGAACACCTTCCCCCTAATGGTTGACTTACCCAAGGCGAGAGTGACTCCTGCTCGACCCTTCTTGTCTACGGGCATTGACTATGGCGGTCCATTCACTGTCAAGATCCATACCCTTCGCTCAATAAGCCATATTAAGGCCTACATTTGCATTTTTGTTTGCCTCGTCACCAAGGCAGTGCACATCGAAGTCGCAACTGACTTGTTCACTGACTCATTCATCGCTGCGTTGAGACGCTTTGTAGCTCGTAGAGGCATATGTTCCGATATTTACAGCGATTGTGGAACAAACTTTGTGGGCGCAAGAAATGCCTTTCGTGACTTCCTCTCTTTCGCTCAGCAGCCAATTGAGCGATTTGCGCTTGAGCACCACATCAAGTTTCATTTTAATCCCCCCGCTGCACCTCACCAAGGCGGTTTGTGGGAGAGTGCCATCAAGAGCACTAAATATCATCTGAAACGCACACTCTGGACTCACGTGCCCACTCTTATTGAGTTTACCACACTAACATGCCAAATAGAGCCGATGCTCAATTCCCGCTACCTGTTCAGGAACAGGTGCTTTGTCCTGTGATGCTAACGATCTTCAGGCTCTGACGCCAGGTCACTATTTGATTGGAGCCCCTCCAGAACTCAACTTCGTCAACACGCCCGACAATAGACTCTCACAATGGCAACTCATGCAAGCATTCATGAAACGCATCTGGAAGCGCTGGAGCAAGGAGTATCTCCACACATTGCAGCAACGCTTGAAATGGTACACTCCTACGAGGAATCTTCAAGTTGGCGACTTAGTGTTGGTTCACCAAGACACTCCTTCTCTCCAGTGGTTCTTGGCAAGGATCACAAAGGTTACTTCTGGCAAAGACAATGTTGTTCGAGTCGTTGTACTCAAGACTCGCATGGTACCTTTACTCGTCCTGCAGTAAAAAGTGTTTTTGTTACCTTTCTGGGCGCAAACTGCCTAATCATTCCATGTTAATCCCATGTACATATTAGCATAAGAATTGTTTTGGTTTTCATTTCTTCTAAGATTCAATATGAAGTATTTGTTTTGTTGAATCACAAGTGATTCAAAGCCGCCGGTATGTTAAATACTTATTTTAAGTTATAACAGACAAGCAGAATTGTCATTTCAAATATTGGCGGTAGGCAGAGCGAGAGAGAGAGATAGCGATAGGGCGATATCGCCGTGAGAACTAGTGAACACCACCAGAACGGAAAATTACTGATTCCTGGTTTCTGATTGGCCGATGACCCATAAACCACTTGGGTTCCGTTTTGCGTGTCGGCACCGGCAGTTCTCTCCACCTCCCATGAGGCTCGCCATTCTGGTTCTGTTCGTCTTTCTGCCGACTTGTATCGAGTGCTTTTCGGTTTTTTTATCTTCCAGGCACGCTGTAATCTCTTTGAGCGTGACCTTAGTTTCGCCCGTAGTGGCTCCCCTTTTCTCATATACTCTTTTGTGAAATCTAATATTTGTTTGTTCATTAAACTATTGTCCCTTTTCACTAAAGTAAATTGCAGTGAATCTACAGTGTGTGTCAAGTGCGTGTCGGGCAACTCGATCACCCGCGTCTATGAACATTCACTGTACGAGAGCTCTAATAATTAATTGTGCGTACGTGCGAATTCGCAGCAAGAGTGAAAATTCCCTGGACCAAATCGGAGGGACTTTCCTGGCCCAGCAGTTCCCGTGCCCTGGTCGTGGTGGCGTCCAGTCGGCTATCTTGGCGTCCTTTCCAGCTCCGCCATAAGGATTTTTCATGTCAGTGAGTTCAACTTTTCTCTTTATTATTCTTATAAGCATTGTCATTGACATTGATTAATTATTGGTAACTGTTTACCTGGTCATTCGAACATTTTAATTTTGAATGTAGCTCGTATATTTCAGTAAATTGACTTTCACATTTTTCAATAAATTAATTTCGCAATTTCTCAACACCACCAGTCCTACAGTGCAGTGAATATGTAATGGTGATATTGTTGTGAAGATACGGTGGTGACTGTGGCATTATGCCTGGAAAGCGATGCACTGTTGCGGTTTGTAATAACAGCCACAGCAAAACAAAAGATAAAGGTATTAGTTACTTTAACTTCCCTAAAGATACTGAATTAATGAAGAAGTGGGTCCATTTATGCAGGCGAGACGGGAAATGGAACCCCGAGTCATGCTCTGTTTGCTCGGAACACTTTTTGCCAGAGGATTTCGAGTTGGATTTGAAGTCCGAGCTCTTAAACTTACCTATAAAAAAGAAACTAAAGCCAACAGCAGTCTCATCCTTAAAATTGTGTAAGCCTAATACAGTTAGTGTAAATGAAACAAGTACGAAAGTCACCATAACTGACAGATATGTAAATAGAGAAAACAAACAAATAATAAAGTCTCTATTGGCCCCAGAGATTATTCCGGATCCGACAGTTTTAGAAGATGAATTGCCAGCATCTGCCAGAAACTGGTTTTTAGACACAGGATTACAATTGAATGCGGACATATATGTTGACAAAACCCCAATACTAGCCCTTCTTGAGCTTGATGCACACGACCTGAAAGTTTGTCATAAAGTGGCTGAAAAACATGTGCTATGTGAAGGAGCTGAAAGGCAAAATGTTAGGTCGGCAGCTCAACTGTTTCCACACACTGTCTGTAAGGCATTGGACCTATACAAGCCTGGTGATAATGAGTACAGGTAATTTGTCAGGTAAGTTCATTCCTACCGTTGATGACTGGTTTGACCTCATGTGCCAAAGAAATCCTTACAACCCTCCCAATGTGGCTATGGCCTTTGTGAAGAGGATCAAAACAATATTCTGGACAAAATGTTTCAAACAATTTCATTGATGCGATGCAAGGGAAAAGAGAACATGTTGCCGTTTCAGAAAGGACTTTTGCTATCAATCTATGCCACTAAAGGCTTGTTAGCTTACATAAAACAGGAGTATGAAATGTTCTACATACTAACTCATCACAATACGTTTAAAATATGCACTAACAATATTTGTAATCATATAACTCAGTTATTAGCATTTAAAACTTGAACAAGATTCATTTTGAACGAACTAGATGGAAAAGGCTAGCTTTTTCTTCTCTAGATGACTTAGAATTAAAGGATGCAGTTCCACGTTTTGAAGATTCACATTACCTGCAATTAAAATCAATCAAAATAACTTTTGTTAAAAAAAGGTTTAATATAATTTTTTGTTAGTTTTCACTGTCTTAAAATTTAATTGCCTGATTTTGTATTAGTTAATGGGTTTTAATAAAATACTATTCCGTACAAATTTAATAATTTGCTTCCTATAAAAACTACTTTCATCGGTACTGTTTAACTGAAAGTGGAGTCGAGAAATGGCTTTTAACGTTGAACAAAAAGTTAAGTGCTGTGCGTGGGCTATTGCTTTTGGCAACGTCACTGAAGCAATTAGACAATTTCAGGTTGCCTACCCAGGAATTGAACCACCTAGTAATCCAACAGTAATCAAGTGGAATAATCTTTTGTTAGAAACTGGTAGTGTTGTCAAAAAGTACTCTAGGCGATCTAATGAGGAAAGAGAAGAACTGGCGTGCGCATCAATGCTCCCCTCTCCAGGTAAACCGAAATCACTAAGGAAGGTTGAACTTGAAACTCGTTTTCCGAAGTCTTCTGTACATAGAATTATTAAGAAAAACAAAATTAAATTTTTCAAAAGTCACCTAGTTCATCAACTTCTTGAAGATGATCCGGACAGGAGAGTGGAATTTTGTTCTCGTATCATTGAATTCCATGAGTCAGATCCTGATTGGCATACTCAAATCATTTTCACAGACGAGTCCACTTTCTACCGCAATGGTGTTGTAAATAGGCATAATTATAATTATAATAATACCGTCAATCAACTTATTCTTGAAGACACTCCAATTAAATCAAAAGGAATTACTGTTTGGGCGATTGTCAGTTGTAACGGTGTGTTATCTTACGACTGTCATTAAAATTTCATTTAACTCCTTGTTTATCAAGCCATGTCACTATAGGGGTTTGTCGTACTACTGCTCACTCCTGCAATAGTAGGGAATCGGCAAAACACACTTTACAGTTGTCATAAGCTTTTGAAAAACATAAATCATATAAACTACAACTGATAACTGATATACCAATAAAAGCACCTTTGATTAATTTTTACTTTCTCCCCCTATACCATAGTATAGGATATGGATCGAGAAAGTATTTTTTTTCATCAAAATGTTCGAATTTGAGTTGTTGGTGGATTTATCCATTTTGGTGCCCCCTGAGTACAAAAAAGTGGTTTTTAAAGTGCTGTGTTAGCGTGAGCGTTTGCGTTTGTGAGCTTAAAAATAAAATAAAGTATGGTAATGTGAATTCTTTATCATAAGATAATGTTTTTGTTTATTGTATAAAAACTTAAATTTTATTAGTTAATGGTCAAGGTATCAACACATGTGAAAACAAATTAATGTTTAAAGCCCGGTTCAAACAAGCGTCAAAATACGCTGCGTGCACTCTGCGTCGGCGCGGCGTCCCCGGTTCACATACAAGCGCTTAATGGTGTACCACTCAATTTATGCCTAAGTACATGCACTTCCCAAACACCGCACCACAAGAAAGCTGTGTGTGCACCGGGCATTAGTTGTATTATAAAATATAGAAAATGGAATTATTTATTATAAGTAAACTCTATTAATACAGTATAAAATTGTATCCAAGTCTCAGCTGTTAAATATTTATTTGACCGCATGGAAAATGACAGGAAACATCCATGCTTCACTTTCTTGTATCCTACACTCTAATACGAGTAAGGTATTTTGTATGTAAAGTATGTATGTATGTTTGCAAAAACCGGGGCCTACGAAAACTAACGGGCCTGCATACATTTTTGGTCACGTGACCAGATGCGGCCGAATTTCAGCTGTCATCTCCATTTGAAAGCATTGCAATAGCCTGATTTGGCATCCGTTTTTACGTGTATTTTTAAATACACGTAAATGAAGTGATAAGTGTTGCATATCCTTCTAATCCTCATTAAATTACAAATTGAATGATACTAATAACGTTCCGCTTTGAAAAACTTAAAACTCACTTTTTGGGTAAAAGAAAAACTTGAATTTCTCACATTGTAGGATGCATTGACTTTTTTGTTAACAGATTTCTTCCAATGCTTTTGAAGGTATTTCTAGGAATAAGACATGAAATAAACGTCTTAAATCAATAGATTGCCGGTTATAATTTTTATTATTTTCGATAAAACAAATTAAAATGTACCTTTTCGGTTCTAAATTTTTGTTACTTGCAACGAAATATACTCTTATGTAAACAGCTGATGAAAAGTGTAAACAAAACTATAAACTAAATTAAGTTTTGACTTTATCTCGTAATAAAAATATCAGAAAAACTGTTAACTTTATAGTAATGGTATCATTTTGTTCCTTATTTAATCTAGATTAAAATATATAAGTCTTGTCTAGTAACCTACTATCTAATTCCTAAGAGGTGGGAAATAAGTGAAGGATGTCACGTTTTCACAATGTTATCTTATGGAAACTTGTGCTGCAGATCGGCCGCAAATAGTCACGTGACTTTGGTGGTGGGGGGAAATATGCAGGCCCGTTAGTTTTCGTAGGCCCCGCAAAAACACACCGAACTCAAAAACGACTCGAACGATTTTCTTCAAAAACTTTGCAAATAGCTTAGTTCTTTGATAAAAATAATATAAATACAGGTCTACATGTCAGGAAGGATTTTATTTCCTTATAATATGTAATTGACATTTTAAAATGTTTAACATTGGTCTTCTGGTGTTGAAAATCAAAACAAAAAAATATTAAAAACAGCTGACTCAACTGTCAAAGTGCACACAACATGTTCCAGTATAAACATGTGGTTTTGCATGGCAACCACACTTACTAATTTATTAGATGGTACAGTACTAATATATAATAAAAAAATTTATCATTAAAACAAATCTTACTTCATAAAGCCTTTTTGTACCGGGCATTTTAGCACACTGTCTGTTATTGATATTACTAATAATGTATCATAATAATAATAATAATAATAATAATAATAATAACAACAATAATAATAGATATCAATTGCCATAGGATTCAAGTTGCCTATTTGTTTACAACAACTACTTTGTAAATCAGGGGTGGCGCCAAATACCAGTTTAAGATATGGATCAACTACTACAGTAAGCAGATCAACAAAATAACGTCTTAGATTGGTCTAAATAAAAATATAGTTAAGTTTTCGTTTTACGGAGTTAATGCATGTTCCTAGAAATGCCGTATTTTTTACATCATCTAATGGCCATAACAAATCCATTACAACCAAAACGCCCACCATCAGTTTTTTCTGTATACCTTCAAACGCACTCTATTTTATTTTATTTTATACTCTATTGTTATATATAACATTACCAGGATATTAAGACGTAACAATGTGTCAAAAAATGTTTTTCTTTTTCAGGCAAGGGTGGAGGTGGGCAACATCACCGAAGACACCGGCCGGGCGTGGTACGCCTACTTCCGGGATATGGCCCACAAAATAGCTTGGCACGAGCTGGGCCAAATCGGGGGGATGGGCGACATCGTAGAAATCGACGAAACAAATCTCTTCAAGAGAAAATACCAGCAAGGAAGGGAAACGATGACGGCGCATGTCTGGTTTTTTGGTGGCATCAGTAGGGTGACCAAGACCGTTTTGAGCGTGATTGTCGATGACAGTAGTCGAGCCACTCTACTACCCATCATTCAATCACTCATCGACCACGATTCACACATTTGTTCTGACGACTGGAGAAGCTACAGGATTCTGCCACGGTTGTACAGGGGTTACAGTGTCGTGGTGCACAAGTACCACTTTGTTGACCCTCCACGTGACCCCTTCTTTGCACAGGCTGGTCATTTCCACCCCGAATGCCTAGACACTCTTTTTAGAGGTCCAGCTCCAATCGGTCCCAATGGTGTGCCTATGCAACCCTGGCGGCTGCATACGCAAAACATTGAGAACGCATGGAAATGGCTAAAAAGGGTGTTGCGTAGGTGCAATGACGTGGAGTCGAGGGTTGAATACATAAGGAATAATATTAAATACATAATTTTTACCCCTTACTTTACCCCCACCCCTAAAAATAGGGGTGGCTAAGAGTGTGATACGTAGTTAAAATATTAAATAGTCATTGATATTGATATTTCAGGCTAATTACGGGGTTTCCCTCTTCTATTATGCAGGTGTTTGCAAAATTCGTATTTTACCCCAACATTGCCCCCCTTCTACCCCTTGGGGGGGGGGGGTGAGTGGGGATTGAATGGTTTATGTTAATATAATCAGTATATTTTTAGAATTTTTTTGGCTATCTTGGATTTTTTTATCACTCAATGTAAAAATTTGAGATTTTCCCTTTTTTCAACTCCCTCCCACCCCTATAGGGATTTTTGCAGGGAAATGTTCGGGGGTAATTTTTGTTAATTAGGGTTAGTATTACCCGATTCAGGGAAAAATCTCCCAAAAAAATCCCCGGAAATACCCGGGCCCCCTAAGTCAAGGGCCTTTCGACCTGTCAGTACAAGTCTAACCATGGCAGGCTCAAATCAGTCGAATGAGGAAGAACTGGCAGTTGCGGCAATTATAAGCAATAAAGAAACATCAATGGATACATCAGATGATGATACAACATAACATCTCATAAATTAGATAATACATCAAACCTATTCGGAAAAAACCACATGAAACCAACAAAAATCAAATTAATGACCAAGATTAAATATGATCACATGAAACTAAAAGTAAAAACTTAATAACTCTTCAGTGCAATGCCAATAATCAAGGACCGTATGAGGTTATTGTCCAAAGTAAAAAAAAAAAAAAGAATCAGTCACTTCCACGTAGGGAAAATCTTCAAATCTCGCAGCGGTATAGACAATATAAAAAGAACCGGAAAAATTCAACCATAACTTGCAAAGATCATGAGACAGCCAATAGGTTCATATAAAACCATGTCTTACATAGATATAAAGTTTTCATCCCAACCCTAAGAATTCATTCGTAAGGCGTGGTTTTTATCGGCCCCGAGGTGAAGGAAACCGAGGTGACTTCAGAGGCAATTAGCGAATCTTTTATTCTTTAAGCACAACGGCTTAAAAAGAAAACCTCAAATTTTGACAAAAACTTGGGCAGCTTAATAACCTCTATGTTGACCCTCACTTCATGAAAATGACTTTTGATTCAGACACCCTTCCAAAAGAGATCAAACTCAATCATGTTTTAATGAAACAGGAACCCTACATTATACCAGACAATGTTACCGGTGCTTTTCCTATGGACACGTCGCCAACTCACCCTGCAATAAAAGTAGAATTTGCAGAAACTGCGCTGAACCATTTCATGCTGGTGATTGTTCAAAAATTGTTAAATGATTGGGAAAATTGTTCGGGGGGTGATGTTGTTCGTGTCCGCAGCATTCCATTAAAGTTGCACGTACTCCCCGGGTGGTGCTAAACGAACAACAACTTTGGCAGCTGAACTGTCACACATAGTGATCTCTCAGCTATGCCAGCTGCCAGACAAAATTTAAACGGCCCTTTCCAGGGCCAATTTAGAAATTTAGGCTGTGTTTTAAATGTTTGTCATTTTAACGTAGAGGGTCTGAGCAAATCTAAAAATGACTGCCTCAGCAAGGTGCTGCTGGAAAATTAGGTCTATGAAACGCACTGCAAGAAACACATGCAGAAGACTTAGAAAACAGTGCGAGGGGCAACATCCCAGGATATAAGCTTGTGGAAGAAATAGGTCACAGGGTCTACGGAGTGGCGACGTACGTTAGACAGGACATATACGACGTATCAGTCTCCCACAAAAGTTGTGATAACAACACATTTGTTGTCTGCGACTACTATTGTAAATGTATACAAACCACCGAACACCCAGTGGTCAGACACAGTTCTCAAAACATCTTTTGAACATCCTGTGGTATATGTAGGTGACTTCAACAGTCATCATACCCAGTGGGGATACTCGTCCGATGATGACAACGGCACTCGTCTTTCAAGCTGGGCTGAAAATAACAACCTTTTCTTGGTATATAATGCCAAGGACCCACACACCTTCCATTCAGCCCGATGGCGTCGTGGGTACTCTCCAGACTTGTGCTTCTGCTCCCGTGAACCATCAGCAACACCCGTGCCTTCCAGGATGGTCCTTGGTGCATTCCCCCACTCTCAGCACAGGCCTGTAATAATATCAGTAGGAATGCAAATTCCACTAGTGAGATCTTTTCCTCGGCCTAGATGGAACTTTAATAAAGCTGAGTGGGAGGCCTTCTCATCAAGGCTTGATAGCGGCATCAGGTTCATCCCCTCTAAAATAAAAAAAAAACTACGATCCGTTCACTCGTCTTGTCCTGTCTTCCTCTAAGGCGACAATCCCAAGAGGTTTTATAAAAGAATACATACCAGGATGGAGCAGAGAGTGCGAAGATCTTTACAGTGAGTTTACAGACACTGCTGACAGAGATGTAGCTGACCAACTCCTTAACTCTCTCGACAATTTCAGGAGAGAGAAGTGGGTGAAAACTGCCGAGAACCTGAACTTCACCAAAAGTAGTCGAAAAGATTGGTCTCTGCTCAGGAAACTCTCCACTGGTAAATCAAGTGAAAAACACGATGCCTAACAGCCAAGCCCTTGTGAAATTGCAAAACGCCTCTCCATACTTTAAAACCTGTGCGTACGTCTGCAGACAGAAAAATTAATTTCAAGCTTAATGAGATAAAGGAGAGTCGGCAAGCACCCTTGGAAGTCTCTAGACCCTTCACTTACGACGAGCTGGAAGTGGCGATTGAAGCGATGCCAATTGGCAAAGCAGCAGGCTTGGATGACATTTTACCGGAGTTTATGAAACACTCGGGTAACAAGGCTAGACAGTGGCTTCTTGAAGTTTTTAACACCACTCTGAAAGCCGGCGACATGCCTGGGATATTTAGAAAATCCAAGATCATAGCTATCCTGAAGCCCGGAAAAGATCCAAAACTGCCTGAAAGTTATCGGCCTATAGCTCTTTTAAGTATTTGTTATAAGCTGCTAGAGAGGTTGATTTATAACAGAATCCTCCCTATTCTCAATGCCAGCATCCCTGTCAAACAAGCTAGATTTAGGCCTGGTCGAAACTGTTGTGACCAGGTTTTGGCTCTTGACTTCTTTCATTGAGGATGGGTTTGAGCGAAGACTGAAAACCTCTGTGGCTTTTTTAGATCTGACTGCAGCATATGACACTGTCTGGAGAAAAAGCCTCCTAGTTAAATTTTACGACCTTATTCCTTGCCCTTTCTTGTTGCGTCTCCTCAACTCAATGCTCTCCAATAGGATGATAAAAGTATATCTGGGACGCAGAGAAAGTACGTTTAGGCAACTAAAGGATGGCCTGCCACAAGGGTCAGTGCTCGCCCCACTGCTCTTTAATGTGTATACTGCCGACATACCTGTAACTCGGTCCTTAAAGTTTATATATGCAGATGATATTGCATTGTCATATCAACACCAGCATTTTCAACAAGCTGAGGAAACACTAACAAATGACCTCACGACCCTCGGTGAATATTTTGAAGCCTGGAAGCTAAATCCAAACCCAACAAAAACTGAGGTTGCTTGCTTCCACTTGAATAATAGACTGGCCAACCAAAAACTTAAAATCGTATTCAACGGTGTTGAGCTGAAACATAATGACCAACCACAGTATCTGGGAGTTGCTTTAGATCGGTCTCTCAAGTTTAAAAGCCACTTACAAAAACGGCAGCTAAGGTGAGAACCAGGACTAACATCGTCCATCACCTTGCTGGCTCCACATGGGGAGCTAACGCACAAGTTCTGCGAACAACTGCTCTGTCATTGGTATATTCAACTGCTGAGTACTGTGCTCCCGTGTGAATAAATAGTGTGCACGTTAGAGAGATCGACATCCAGCTAAACAGGACCATGAGAGCCATTAGTGGTACACTCATGGCAACCCCTGTACCCTGGCTCCCGGTGCTGTGTAATATCGCTCCTCCTGAAATAAGACGAAAGGATGCACTCATTAGGGAATACACAAAGATCTTATCTGCTCCACAACTGCCCATCCATGATTACCTACCGCAGAATGCGGGCCGATTGAGGTCCCGAAAACCACCTCTACGAACAGCCTCCCAGTTGATGGACACGAACTTCACCATCCATACAAACTGGACTTCCTCCTGGGACGCTTTTCAAGGTCGGAACCACTTCTTGATAGCTGACCCAACCGTAGCGGTAAGTGGTATGAATCTTCCTCGGAAGCAGTGGACTATACTCAATCGTTTCCGCACTGGAGTGGGAAGATGTAATTATTGGAAGTACAAATGGGGAATGACACAAGACCAATCGTGCGACTGCGGAGCAGAGTATCAAACTATGGAACACACAGTCGAAGAGTGCCCACTGAGTGCCTTCCCCGAAGGATTGGCCGGTCTGCATAGCTCAAGTGAAGCTGGGCTGCAATGGCTTAGCGCCCTGGATTTAGCTCTATAAAGAGAGATTTAATTTTTATTTTAGTGTTTAGATTTTTACTTATACTGACTCAGGTGTTCTGCACCGCAGAATTTATTTTATTATTCTTAAACCATGGTGGCTGGCTAAATGAGCCATACGATATATATATATATATATATATATATATATATATATATATATATAAATAAAAAAAATTTAAAATTTTTAAAATAAATTAAAATTTTTGTTCAAAAATTTTAAAGTGTGTCTATTGTGCCGCAGGACATAGCAATTCAAAATCATGTCCAGAATACATTAGGCAGAAAAACATAAAAGAAAGAATGGCTCTCTATAAGGAATCATACTTTACCGCCAGCCAGTAATTCCCTATTACTTACAAAAAGACGTTCTAAACTAAATTTATTCATTTAAAAGTGAAACAATACTCTGCTAAAACCCCGGCCCCCGGTAACTCCGGTAACTGCTAAAACCCCGGTAGCTGCTAAAACTTCAAAAAACTCCATAACTGTACTAGTCAGTAACAGATTTGAATTTATTAGCACACAATCAAATATCGACAATGAAACGAAAAGTTTTGATGCCAATGACCTGCTAAATGACGAAAATTCTACAGTTAAAGATAGTTTCCCACTTTACAGAAAAAGACCATTTTAACGTCGGGATTTCGATTGAGAAACAAGTTTTAAAATCAATTGGAAAAAAATCAAAATAAGTTGATTCTCTAGAAGACAACTAACCCGCGAAAAATTTTTTGTATTGCCCCAAATTGTTTCTGAACAGGTACGTGCCATATGCTCCGTTGTGGTCTGGGTTTGTAATAAAACGCCCGGAAAAGGAATAAAACAATGTCTCTCGTTTCAGCAACTCCAATGTTGAAAATTGGTTGAAACAGGTAAAAGGGAGTGTTTTGGAACGTCAAACGAACGCCAAAGTTGGAAGGTTTGCAGTTTGGTTGAAAAAAAAAGAATCTTTGCGATATGTTCAGAATTAATTCTGAATATACCCAAAGCTACCTGCAACAGACCATCCAAACCTCGAAAGCGACGACTTCGAGACTGACAGGATGTCAACGAAAAACTTGTAAAGCGAGAAGACGATCCAGGCGCTAGGGAAAGATGGGAAAAACGAGCGAAAAAAGGTAAAACCTATTTCAAATCTACCCTCTTTGATTCTGTTCAAAAACTGTTTGTGTCTACACCAAATGAACAACGGGAGGTTTTCAATCAATGTGTCAATGTCGATTTTGTCAAACCACATGTTCCCCAAAACACTACCACCTCTCCTGCCAACGAATTACCTGAAGCCATTCCTCCCCTTGTCACACAGAAAAAAATTCACAATGTCCCGTAGGAGAGTGTCACTGTGTGGCACACTGCACTTGGAACTGGGAAAAGAGAACCTCATGTCCTTAAAGGAGGAGAAATTCGTCACAGATCTGGCAATCGATGCTGTGTTGGAAATATTGATCTCCAAAGACGGTAGGAGTACAGATGTTGTGGTTGCTCCATCGAGCATTGGGTACTGGATTGTACGTGGGAACCATGATTTTTCAAACGACACTTTTTCTCCATAGAAAAACTTCTCTCTGCAATTTCTTTTCATTTCATACAACGTTCTCAATCAAAGTCGTCACTGGTGCATCGTTGTTGTGGATCTGATTTCAAAATTTATCTTTTGTCTGGACCCAACTGTAACAAAACAGATCATTCCTTAGTTTTGCAAAATGATTTAAGATTTTTTTCAAAATTTACAATGATTAGAGACCCTTTTGGTAATCAAATACAGCTGACAGTATGGACCGACCAATCTTTTGGTTTGTTTTATCCGAAACAATATAATCATTTAATCGGTTGAGATAAAATTTTGTTTTATGTGGAGGCCATTCTGATGAACGGGTTGAAGCGTGGTGACAACCTTGGCTATGTTGACATTGACGTGTACTGATGGCAGTGTTACTTCCTTATTGCAAAAATGCAATTAAGTAGCCATTGTTTAACAATGGTGTAGTTTCATTTCCGGAGTATTACTATCCTGAAGTCTCGTCCAAAAGAGAGTTACTAATAGCGTCAATCAAAAGTAAGCAAATGAGAGCAATTGATGGAAGGTTAGGATAGCAAACTTATAAAACTTTGATGGGTAATGAAAGGCTAAGCACAGCCGTTGTGGACTTTTGCCATGCCGCATTTCTCAGTAGTAATCAATTTTGTTTTTCTGTTGGAGAGACCGAGTTTGCTTTCAGAACTAATTTTGCAATAACTCTAAAGCCGGTTTCAATGCCCCTTAGCAAAATGTCTTTGATTTTCATCCCATTTCACAAATCAGATTCTTTTACACTATTCAATGTTGACATTGAGAACATGACCTTCAGTCACCTTGATCCCTACGGGAAAGAAGAGACTTATTCCGGACAAACATGTACAGCTCTTGTTAGTTTTTTTTCAAAAATAAATTCGATGGCACCAAACGATTTTATCAATATCAAACAATTTCTATTTCTCAAGTCTAACTTTCCCAAACAATCTCAACATGACACATGGAACTGTGAGATGTACATAATCTTTTATGTACCTTACATGTCATATGCGAGACGGCTGACCGACGTCGAAGAAACTTTGATCCCTCTGTTTTCAGACAAAAGTTGGGCAAGTATCTTACTCCAATCGTCCGACATGACGGGCATGTGCCTTCTGTGAGGACGAAGGAGAACGAAAGCACCATGCTTGGTGCCACTGCCTATTTTGCAAACGGTGGCTGCACTATCCATGTTTGGAGACAGGTATCATTTGATGTCATCAATTCAAATGATTTTCAATTTTGTTGTCCCCTTTTGTTCAGAATGGAAATTGCAATGAGTGGTTTAGATTTGAATAATTTAGCATAATGAAACATATAAACAACTTTTAATATTGGACAACTTATTTCATTAAATGCATTTCATATTAAAGTATTCATAAATTCAAAGTTTCACCTCATAATTAAAACACCATAATTTATGGTCGGAGTTGGACAATATATTAACACAGTGTCATCTGAACGCCACAGTAAATGGACGAATATTGAATGACTGCAACTCCATAAAAATTCAAAACCGATTAGGTAAAAAATAAATAAATAATAAAATAAAAACATGTACAATAATACTATTACGACCAAGTGAACGGAGCATATCTTTTGGAACATCTTTTGAACCAGGATTTCAAATTCAAAGTTTATTACTGTTGCATAAAAAATATAAAAAAACGCATGTTAGTTTTATTGTTTGATTATTGTACAGTATTTGTAGTAAGTTTTACTAAAGGTTTGTATAATTCCTTTGCAAATATTTTGCCGTTGACTAGTTGATCGATATTTTAGCTCAGTATCATCTAAACGTCAGAGTGAATGGACGGATAATGTGCTAAATATTAAACAAATAACATCCCACCCATAATTCCATTTCAAGTTAAGGGGCGCACCATGGTGAGCAGCACCACACAGGGACTAAGCATTGTATGCTATGGGCATTGATGGCACCTGTGGAGAGACCAACTCCAGAGGCAAGCCTCTGGGGAGGTGCCAGAGCTACGAAGACACTGTCGTACGAACACATTGATGAGGTGTAGGGGAGACCACTAGCGCTTCTCGAGTACAAAGCTCATTGCCAGGAGAACTCTTGAGGAAAGGAGTGGGGGAATGTGTCGAGAATGTTACCAACATAGAAAATGCTCCGTGTTTGTATTCAAATTGTTGTCTCTGTCGCCTACTTGTCACCACTGAGTGGTGTGAAACGGATTATATTGTTAACTTCTTTGATATATTGTATTGATGTAGATTTTTGTGTTTATATTTTACTGAAATTCATGAAATACTAAGGTAGATAGCATATGATAAGTTAAAAATTTGTTATTGAAAATGATAAACATGACGGAGCACAGTGAGTTGTTAGAGAAAAGTTAACTTTACACTGTTAGGCCTATATTCAACGCGGACTGTAAATACCCCCCCCCTCCCCAGTCGCAGCAGACCTGCGTACTCAGCGAATTTCCAAATTATTAATATTAATTTTGACCACATAAAACTGTAAACCAAATAAAATTACATGCTCATAAATAGGGAAATAAATGTCTATTCTCCTTATGATATATATAGGGGGAGTATGCAGGTATGCTGCCATGGGGAACACTAAAATTAGGTTTTTATCATAAAAAATTTATTTCGACCATATGAAGCCATTTAATAAGTTTCATCAATATCTGTCCATTGCTAAGAAGTTTGCCTATTCTCCATATGATTAACATGGGAAAAGAGTATGCTGGTTTGCTGCCATGATAAGCACAAAAACTAAGATTTTTTACCATAAATGGATGAATCTCAACCAAATGAAGCTGAATTCCAAGTTTCATCGAAAAATATTGGTTAACACTTATATAGAAACATTGGTCTCACAGGCCCTAAGGGAAATTAGTTTTTCTGTACTGGTAGAACTGCGCAATTGGCACACCTGTCGGCCTAATACCTTCCCCCCCCCTTCCTCACCAACACTGTGTCACCTTCGGCTGTCAGTTGTACACAAGCACTCTTGGTGAATAAGTCGAGTTTTAAAATGTTGGCGGTCTCAGAGACCGAATGTTTCTTTTACCGTACGTTCTATAGCGGTATATGAGACCGGTGTTTCTCTTACCGCTCTCGGTGACATATGAGACCGGTGTTTCGCTCAATGACTTTCAATCAGTTTTCATTTTAAAATATGGAACGAAGGGTTAGAATAGACAATCCTGATTACAGTGATCGTATTCGCAGCCTTCTGATGTAGTAGTTCCTAATTTAACAGAGTTTTATATTGAAAGAATGAGTAAAACTGTTAAAGGTTGTCCAAATCGCTGGGAAAGTGCAGCACCTGCTCCCCAAATAAGAACTCCTGCTCGTAATATTATTAGGACAGCTTTGCCATGCATTAGAGGTCGTGCAAGAGTTCTGGGGGATAATCCGTCCAAGTCTGATTTTTGGAAGCTACTCATCGATGAACAAACGAGTAAAACTTTATACTTGGTAAATGCATATATTTACATGGGAAAGGAAAGTGGCGGCAAATCACTCTCCGAATACAAGAAATCGCCGAGTATCCCTACACAAGCTGTCCTCAAAGTATGCAAACCAATCCTTGGGACCAACCGAAACGTGACGGCGGACAACTGGTTCAACTGGTTCACATCAATTGAGGTAGCTCCATACAAGCTCCCTAGAAGAAAGATTACATTTGTGGCGAATATAAAGAAGTATAAGAAAATTATACCTCAAGAGTTTTTGCCCAACAATGAAAGAGATGTTTGCTCGACACTCTATGAATTTAGAGGCCCTTTCTCTCTAATGAGTTTTGTTCCGAAAAAATCGGGCTGTAGTTTTAATATCAACACACAGCATTCAGCATAACAAAAAAAAAAACCCCGAAGTAATTTGCTTCTACAATGTCACAAAATACGGCGTTGATATTCTTTATATGAAATGCGCACATACATTTTATAATTCTTCAGTAGAATTCCATTAATTACGTTACTCATATTTTGTAAAATGACATGTTTAGTTTTTGGAATATTATTTTTCATAATTTTTACTGAGAAAGTACATTAAACATTGTTCGATACATTTTTATAAAACTAAAATCTGTTAAAAACAACTATTGTTCAATGTCAACATTTTATCTCCTTGTTTATTCCTTGTAAATTAAATATAGCGGTCTCTCAGACCGGGTGTTTCTCTTGACGTTATAAAAATCATGTTTCTATATAAGTGTTAATGAGTAAAATATTAACACATCAAAATTCTCCATAAGATTAACATTGGAGAACCAAAATACTATGTACTGTCTTTAGACTTTTTAATATCTCGGTAACCAATGGAGATAGAGAAAAGCTTCAAATACTAAATTGTGTGTTTTTTTTAACTAAATCCAATGTTCAAAATAAAAATTTTAAATTTTTTCAATTTACATATGAAAAATGGAAAAAACCCATTTTTGGGGTACAAAACCCCCCAAAACTACCCCTTCCGGTAGGTCGATATGTCTGGTTTACGAACTCATCCGAATAAACGTAGGATTACACATCTCTACCAAATTTGGTCTCGATCGGACCATTTTTACGATAGTTATCGTGTCTAGGGACACACATATATGTATATATATATATATATATATATATATATATATATAGATATATATATATTATGTATATATATCATTTTTAATGACTATTATTTTTTGTCTCTGGGCACCTAAAAACGAAAAAGTAACATGGTCCCGGACTTATGTCTTACCATGAGACCTACGGTAATAGCTTATTCCCTATGGGAAATTCGCTAATAAAAACAAATACTTTTAATATTTTTGTTTGAAATGTAAAGTAAGGCCTTCTCATGGTTAAATGTTGTGATTTTATTGCAACGAATAAACAGTTCCACACGGCAACACGGCATTTGGTTAAAAAATTTTCAATAATGTACAAATTAAAGAGTGTTGATTAAAGCACGAAGAGTGTTAAATGGAGCAAGCTAGCCACTAAAATTATCACATTTTTATGTGTGGGATACATTCCCATTTTCTAATTAAAATGAGATAATAAAATACTATGTTATGAAAATCTAGCGATTATAATTAAAAATCTTACTAGACAGTAAAAAAAAAAAAAAAAAAAATTTTACCTTATTAATTTATTTCTAACCACAGAAACAACTGGTTTGTAACCAGTTAACAGGATTGAAGTATTTCCAGGCCTAAATGGTTATTATTAGTTAGTTAACTCTTAAAGATAGACAGTAAAATGAACATCAGAAGGTATGATTATAGAAAATGAAAGAAGAAAATGACTCAAGAAGCAACAATACGCAAAGGAGGCGGAGATGGTTACTGGTTGCAAACGAGAAACTGCAAATAATTTTAATATCAATTTTATTTACAACTAGAAGATTAATGTAAAATATAGCCAGAATGATGTAAAAATCGTGTTCTTATTGTAATTCAATTTAATTTATTTATTTCCAGTGCAAAGCCATTTTCTTACATACAAATTGTTTATTGTACAACTATTTATTTATTGTAACAAATTGAATATGCAATTGAGCTGTAAATAAATACAAATCTACATTATAAATTATACTAGTTATACTAGGTATATAATGCAGTTGTCTGCTTGCAATATTGAGCGGAGCGACTATTTTTTAAATCAATAATAGCAAATGTTTTATTGTAATATTCAAGTGAGCTCGTTCGCTGCGCTCACTCGCCATTTGGATCAGCTCGTTCGCTACGCTCACATCGCCGTCAATTTAGTTCGTTCGCTGCGCTCACTCACCTTTTGGGTCGGCTCATTCGCTGCACACACTCGTCGCCAGATTTAGGTTGTTCGTTGCGCTTACTCGCCACAAGTCTGCAATACTCTAATAATTTTTGATTACGCAGGTTTGCTGCAACGGGGTATTATATGTTTACAAGATATTAAATGGTGCGTCGTCCAAGATTTTGCACTTCCTCTCCGTAAACGTGGCATTTCATTCACTTACAAAGGTAAACAAACCACTAAAATAAACAAAACAACAATTTCACATAAAACTACTGTATTCACAAACAGCTGATAGTAACAGTCTGCTGTTAAATCTGATCCTAATGACAGCTGTATAATCAACACACAGTAAACAAACCAAATAAAAATATTTTTCCTATTGAAATAACATGGTAACTTTAAAGGGCCATAGGGCAGAACCCTTATGTCCGATTTGGACCATTTCAGATTTATACCTTCCCATAGATGGTTACTATGACCGAGCAAAATTTCGTGAGGATCACTCCAGCCGTTCAGGAGGAGTACTTGTAAATAAAAAGCCAGAGTGTAGTATAGGAGCTTCGCTCGCTTCGCTCGCTTCGCTCGCTCCGCTCAATTATTTATATTATTATTTATTATTATATATTATAATTTATATTATTGAAAGTATAAATGTATACTTCGATTTTAATATTACAAATTAATTGTTATGATAAAATATTAATAAATAATATTTTCAAAATAAAAGTGTTAAGTGCTGATAACAATTAAGTAATACTAGGGGGCCTGTGCAGCGCAATGCGCTGCATTTATTAGGGTACCTGGTGATCAAACTTTGCTCCATAGTAATACTTTGAAAAAATTTCATTATCGTGAAAATCAGATAGAACATTATTGGTGTTTCATCAATCGATCTTCGTTAGTTTTCAACCATTTTGCATCATTTCATCACAACCGCACTGGATTTGAACAAAATCAAGCATGTCATATTGTACAGCGATGGATATACCAGCCAAAATAGGAATGCAATTATGGCAAACGCGTTGTTCATCACATCAGACTGGTTTGAATCACACAAAAATATCTGGAAAAAAGATATCACACAAGTGTGATAGTATCCATAGTAACATCGAGAAAAAAAAAAGAAAAACAGAGAAATCTATTCCCCGGCAGGGTATATTGATATCTGCAAAACTGCCAGATTGAAACCACAACCATATAAAGTAGTGCAGCTTGAACACACTTTTTTTTTAAACGATACAACAAGTTGGCCATAGTTTCATCGATTCGACCAGGCAAGAAAAAAGGTGAACCTTGTGTAACAGACTTGAGATGCATTGAATATTGCCCTGATGCCACAATTAAAGTAAAATTGAACCCTGAGGATAACTTTTTCAACATACCCCAAAGGATTAGACCAGTACTAGCAAGCAACCCAAATTTGGGCCCTCTGTACAAATCAAGAATACGTTGCAACCTGACCTCCATGATCCCTAAAGACGGGAATGATCTAAGAGAACCGGCCGGATGGAGACCCATCACTGTTGGTAACATTCTGGCTAGGCTCTACAGTGGTGTTATCGAATCCACGCTGAGGGGCATGATTCGTCTGTCCCCAAAGCAAACGGGTTTTTTGGAGGGAAATGATGTTTTGGCAACGTGAGAGTGATGGACGCAGTAATCAGGAGAGGTAAAGAGAGCTCGCGTTACGCTGCAGTGCTTGACATCAGCAAGGCCTTTGACTGTGTTCCACACACCGGAAGAACTGGAAGAGAACATTTTGTTAATGTATGCAGAAGTGAAGACGAAATTAAAAAACTGTGGAGGCTTCGAGGTGGACATCAAGAGAGGAGTCAAGCAGGAGGACCCACTTTCCCTCCTGCAACATAAATTAGTTATGTTGATAGGAGTCGATGGCACCATCACAATTGATGAAGATAAGATTCCACTGGCCTTTGCTGATGACATGGTACTTTTGTTCAAAACACAAGGTGGTCTTCTGAGCGGTCTAAATTAGTTATTGACTATCTTGAAAAAATTGGTCTCTCCTCTGAGAAATGCGGATCCACCTGCTGATCGCTGACCCGCCTGCTAAAACAAGACTTCGGGGCCTCGACACCAAAATTAGAACTATTGTTAAGGATTTTTATCGAATGCCAGCCTGCACCCCCACTGGATTGCTGCACGCTAGCAGACTCGACGGGGGACTTGGGCTCGTTAGGCTGGAGAACCTGGTTAGAGCGTCAAGTCTCAAGGCATACGTTGCCCAGATCTCATCTGGTGATCAGGCCTTTGCTGCGCGTTACGCCGGGAGGAGTGAGGAGAGATGCATAAGCAAAGCTGAGGACATTGGAATTGAGTGGCCCACCACGGGTTCCTCAATTGAGGTCTGGAAGCTTAAGATGAAGAAGAAAGAAAGCTTGGATTGGGCTGGGCAAGATGTCCAAGGAAAGGGCGTAAAGTGTTTCAGGGGCAGCCGTCTGGGCAACGAATGGCTGTATCGCCAAGAACTTCATTCTGGAGAAGAAGATGACCTGTTGAGGATGCACAGCAACGTGTTCCCCACCAGGGAGTTCATCCACCGCACGGACAATGAAGAGGACGGCATCTGCAGGAGGTATCACGAGAAGACAGAGACCTTGGGCCACGTACTCGGCGAATGTCCAGCTGGGAGAGGGGATAGGATTGCAAGACATTACGGTGTCGTCAATAAGATTCAGTCAAGAGCAGAAGAGGCAGGATGGGTTGTTGCGAGAGAACAGCTCTTTGACGCTGAGGACGGCCCACGCAGACCTGACCTGGTCATCAAAACACCGGGTCGGGCTCTGGTCGTCGATAACACTGTCAGATTCGAGCATGAGAACTCCCTCAACGATGCGGCGGTGGAAAAGACCAACAAGTACACTCGTATCCTCAACAGTGTCAAGGCTTCGATGGATGTGGAAAGGGCCGAGGTTCTGCCAAACGTCATAGGAGCTAGGGGGGCCATCCCTCAGGGAACGCTGAATAACTTGTCCGTGTTGGGCGTCACGGATCCCAACCTGCTGAAGTCAATAGTGGTTGGAGTCGTCAGAGCTTCGGTGGCCATCGGCAGGGCCCACATCGACCTAGGTTGAAGCCATTGTCGAAGGGGAGGAACCCGGTCCCAAAAGTGCTGTGACGATATTACTGGTACCGCGGAGTCAGGGATGCCCCAGTCTTTAGTTTCCCCAAGACTCCCTGACGTTAGAGGTAGGACTCGCGGGGGCAGTGGTTGTCCTTCGGGCGCTATGGGTGCGATAGGTGTCAAAGAGCACAACTTAAATTAAGAACTAAGGACAGTAGCATGTGCAGGAATGTCACTCGAGAAGGAAGAGAGTCATCACCCTACCTCGGTTTTCGGGGGAAGACAATCAAATTGATCAAACAATATGAACTCACTCAATATGGGGCATTGCTGATTATTAAGCTCATCTCAAGAAATAGCATAGATTGAGAACTAAGTTTTGGATTGGGAAAATCTTCTTAGCCAGGGGCCTAACAGGCTGAACCTAAACCGAAATTGCGTGAGGCACGGAAAGAAGAACCCAAGACCCATGAAGAGGAAAAAGATTAATGTTTGAATTTGGTGCGTTTATGGCTGTTATTGTTTTTGTTAGTTAAACCAGTCAATGGTTAACCATGCAGTGGCGGATTTACAAAGGTTGGACCCTAGGGCCAACTTTTCTGTAGGACCCCCCCCCCCCCCCAAATCACTGACCAAAGTATGATACTAAAATCGTCAAATTAAGCTAAAATCATCCTTAAAATGGTTTTATACTATGCGCTGATACGAGTATAAAGTGTAAATATTGTATGTGTTAACTAAAAAACAGCACAAACAGCCTCCAGATAATGTGCATTGTCAATGACCATCTTCTAACTTGTAGTCGGGATTTGCTCAATTGTAGTAGTGACTTCGGGAACCTGTGTGTTTGAAGCAGATGAGTTAGCCATGGTTGCCAAACGAGGAATGATGTGTGATGCGGAGAGCCGTGCAGGCATCGGAAAATGCTGAGGGAAGACCAACGAGTGGTGGTGGTTGAAGGAGAGGAGGACATCTCAAGGTCATCCAATTGGGATTTAAAAAAATAGAAAACCTAAGAAGTAACATTGAGACTTTGCAACTAGTAATGGTGGCCAGCTTCCTCCATTACATTACTGACGCATGTAACTATGCCGCATATTATGAAGAGTATCACCATAATCAGCCCGAACAACAAAAGGTACACGTTCAATATCATTATATTTTCAGAGTGGAGTTGTTTTATTCTCAACCTCCTTTCATGCAACCTCTTCTCTAACATATGTATGAAGTCACAGCAGGCGTGTAGGAATTCTCAAGACCATCGCGAATGTTACATGTGTCGCGAATGGCCTTCTTTACATGTATTTAATGAGGAACATGCCTTTTGTTGTCCTGATTGTTGGGAAAATTAAATTCCGGTTCCTTGGCCTACAAGGACTAGTATCATTGGAGTGATTCAATCCAAGCTGTTGTTTGTTTTTAGATAAGGTTGTGAGCCCCACCTTGTCTCCGTCTTCATGGGACACGCTTCACGTCCTGTTGTTGTAGTGAGGCTGGGTACAGAGGCGAAGGTGGCCGGTCAATTTAATGTTGTCTTTTGGTTTGCACAGCGTTGTTTACTCTTACACTAGAGAATTTTTATGGGAGTAAAACATTAGGCCTAATCGACAATGTCTTCTGCAACATCTCTCCTAAAGTTCTCACTACAGAGGTTGTTATAAGTGGGATATCTGATCACAATGAATGTGTTCGATAGTAAATTTGCCACTCCATTGAAAAATGTTGTACTAGAATTCAAGTTCAAAGATTTTCAGTGAGGATAACTGCCGTATTTTCAAACATTTTCTGAAATACGAACAATGGGATGAAGTTTTTCCATCCACTAGTATTGATGATCAGTTTTAATCTTTGAATAATAGCTTAAATTATTATTTCGCATTCTCTTTCCCTAACAAGAAATCTAAGTTTGAAAAAAAAATTTAAGAACATTAAACTTGATTATTTCTTGATACAGGTTGAAAGACTTTTCATCAGATGTATTACTCAAATTAAGACCTTCCACATGGTCACACCCCTTTTCGAATCTCGTATATAAATCTTAAATGGTTTAGAGTTACAGTTCGGAAGGCGAGATCAGAAATATTCTTTCACATCTTAACTCTTCTGACAGTAAATCCAAGGTGGTTTGGAACATCGTCAACGAAACGAAGACTTTTAACAAGTTTGTGATTAAGTCTTTTAGTGACGAATGACCACCTCTTTTGGACCTATTCTAGAGGCCTGATGAAGTTGCTCATGCTTTCAATACACTCTTCACTAAATCTTCTCGAACCTTTGTTAGTGATCCAACGGCATCAAACCATTCTATTCTTATACTGTACCTCCTTCACGTTAGAGGTCTTTTCTTAAACCTCGTTAACGAGGGGGAAGTATTGCAATTGATTAAGTCCCTAAAACTAGTGATACCGCAGGTGAAGATGGTATATCATCAAATTTACTCAAGAAGGTATCTGAATGTTTAGCAAGTCCTTTTTCTCATCTGGACAATGCTTTTTTTGTTGAAGGAAAATCACATAAATCTCTCCAATTGGCAATGGTGAAACCCCTCTTAAAAAGGTAGAACATTGATAAAAACAATTACAATCCTATTTCAATAACAGCAACATTCTCCAAGGTTTTTGAAAAGTTGTTTTGAACGGTCTCTATCCCTTCCTTGTGTGTCACAACTTGCTGTTTGAGAATCAGTTTGTCTTTCAAAAAACCACTTCCACCCCACCAATGGAAAGTTTAGCTTTGTATCAAGTGTATCTTAGGTGCTTGATGAGCATAAGCATGTCTTGGGATTTGTTATGGTGAATCGCCGATTGCTTTTAAGAAAGATGGACCACTTTGGTATTGGAGGCAATGTTTTTAGTTGGATATCTCTTTTCTTGTAGTGTAGAAGCAAATGCATTTCTTCTGAAAGATCATGTAAAATTGCCGTCACTTGTGGAGTCCCACAGGGCTCTGTGCTTAGGCCGGTCCTTTTTTTACTGTTTTTAAACGAAATGCTCTCTAGTGTATCAAATTTTGACCTCTGTCTGTTTGCAGAGGATACCCCAAGTAGCACGCATTGTTGGCTAACCGTTGGCATTTTATTGACATCGTTAGCAAATGGTTGGTTTTTCTAAATATGTCTTTTGTTGGACCAACAAACTATACAATTGTTTGGCCATCCTTGGCATGTGGTTGGTTGGTAAATCAACCAACTGACAACGTTGGCCCTTTAAAATATGTCTTTTGTTGGACCAACAAACTATACAATTATTTGGCAATCCTTGGCATGTGGTTGGTTGGTAAATCAACCAACTGCCAGCGTTGGCCCTTTAAAATATGTCTTTTGTTGGACCAACAAACTATACAATTGTTTGGCCATCCTTGGCAAATGGTTGGTTGGTATATCAACCAACTGCCAACGTTGGCCCTTTAAAATATGTCTTTTGTTGGACCAACAAACTATACAATTGTTTGGACATCCATGGTAAAGGGTTGGTTGGTAAGTCAAACACATTACATTAAATTTGTTGACTGTTTAACATTTTTGAAAAATTTTTAACGCTTAAAAATAGTCAGTTTGTACGTTATTTCAAATTTGAGCTAACTTTTTGAGTTGGACCAAGTTATGAGCAATGCATTCATTCACAAATTTCGATGTAAAAATAATAATTTGCATTTTTTTACTACTTTCTTACTTGGTTGGCGCAACTGGGGAATCGTTGGTGGGCCATTGTTGGCAAGGCGGACACTGCCAACTGTTTGCCAACAATGTACGAAGACTTCAGCCCAACAATTTTGTGCTTTGTGAGACGTCTTTAAACTTGAGTAATTCCACCCACAATAATCTTGAAATAGAATCATTCATACAACACAGTTTACTTTTTCAATGGCTGGTTAACAACAATCTTTGTGTAAATGATTAAAAAAACTCACTTACTCGATTGTAAAGCTACGCAACACATTTGAATATACATCTAGCGTATTCATTGGTGAGACCCGGATGGATTTGTATCCAAGCACAAACTTCTTGAGTCTAGTTGTAGATTCAAGTCTAATTTTTTCTGAAAATATATCTAAGGTTTGTAGCAGAGTTAATAGTGAGATTTTCATTCCTCGTCGATTATCAATGTTTGTTGATGACAGTGTTCTTCTGACAGCTTACTTTGGGTGCATCATCCTCACCTCAGCTATGGCGTTGTAATTTGGGGAGCCGAAACAACTTAATACAAGATGATATTTCGCCTTTAAACTAAAGCATTTAAATTAAAATTTTTTCATTGAGATAAACTCATTAATGTGTAAATTTCCTAAGTAGAAATTCAGAAAGTAATAGGTCCAATAGGTCACAGTGCGGGTAGTGGGGGGAGTAGCGACGCCATCTGTGCATTCACGCTCACGCACTCAGCAGGTCAGTCAGTCGGCATCAAGCCGTGGTTGAGTGAATGTCGTACCTGCGATAGTTTAGTTTTTGTGGCAGTTTGAAATGTGTGCTGTGATAGAAAACCCCGCCAAATGTGAAGTGCGTGCTTTTATAAGGTTTTTTACAGCCAAAGGATATTCTGCAGCATCTATTCATCGTGAGCTTTGTGCCGTGTACGGACCAAGAGTTATGGGTGAAGGAGTTGTCCGTGAATGGGTACGTTTATTTAAAAGTGAACGAGAAAAGATTCATGATGAAGAGAGAAATGGTAGACCATCATTGGTGACTGACGAACTCGTTCAGACAGTTGATGAAAAAGTTCGTGAAAATCAACGTTTCACGATGTCGGAGTTGTCTACTGATTATCCACAGATTTCTAAGACTCTCTTGTACAGCAAGATTGGGTTACCGTAAGTTCTGTGCATGATGGGTTCCCAAAATCCTTACCGACCACCACAAAACTCAAAGAATGGTCTCTGCATTAGACTTTCCGTCACGTTATGAGGATGAAGGAGAACCATTGTTTAACAGAATCGTGACCGGCGACGAAACCTGGATTAACTATGTGAACCCTGAGACAAAAGAACAATCAAAGATGTAGGCACATTCAAAATCGCCTACCAAACCAAAAAAAGCCCGGCAAGATTTTTCTACCAGAAAACTGATGGCAACGGTGTTTTGGGATGCCAAAGGGATGTTGTTGGTTGAATTCATGGATGTGGTACGACTATTAATCAAGACGTGTACTGTGAAACACTAAAAAACTTCCGACGGCCTATACAGAACAAACGCCGTCGTATGCTGAATTCCGGTATGGTTTTTTTGCACGATAACACCCGTCCTCTCTCTGCTTGCAGAACAACAGCCCTTCTTGAGTCCTTCAAATGAAACATTTTCAACCATCCACCATACAGCCCAGGTCTGGCGCCAAGTGATTATCATCTCTTCATGCATAAGAAGAAATGGCTCGGGTCCCAGCGGTTTGATGATGACAAAGATCTCAAAGATGCGGTCACAGGCTGGCTCCAGGCACAAGCGGGTGATTTTTATGCAGAAGGAATTTCAAAGCTAGTGAAGAGATACGATAAGTGCCTCAATCGCTATGGAAACTATGTAGAAAAATAGTACAAAGATGTAGTTGTAAGATTTATATATTAAAATATTTTTATTTAACTTGGTGTATTTACTTAAATCGACCAGAGGTTACTTTCTTAATGGCCCTCGTATGTCTTCAACTTATCAATGCCACTTATCACACTTTTTTGTACTGCAAACTCCAACCACTATATCAATAAAATTTTGGAACTTCACTTTTTCAGAAAGACTAAAGCTTTTAGGGAAAATGTCTTGATTTTCATAAATGACAACTATTAATACACTTTAAAAATAAAAACATATTCATAATAGGACTTTTATTTAAAATATAAGACACTTCCTTTTTTCTACTCTAAAAAGGGGTTGATGTGAATTACAAGGTTCGTTAATTAGGTCCGACGATCAACAATGGGTGGATTCAGGTTTTGCTATCTGGGAGTTCGAGCTCTCTGGAAGATATAACATATTTGAACACTGAATTCAAACACCAATTTAAATGTTTTGTTCTTGCTAAAAAGGTAGTCTGTTACTTTTATGTAGTAAAATTATAGCCATAGAACTCTAATGGTTACGGCTTATTACAATTGTTAAATAAAATGACCATTCATAAAATCTGAGGGCTCAGTACACCCAAGTAAATCCACCCATGAGAACTAACACTGCCTTTGAACCTGCTTGCAAATGTGCGAAAATTTTAATGAATTGCTCAGTGTACTGGAGCAATGACAAATGGTTTTTACATCCAGCACTAAATAATTTGTACCATTGGAAAATCAAATGAAATTGACAATGCAACACACCTTAACAACTTATCAAGAACGAGATGTACTGCCTGTGCCCAATCAAATGAAATTGACAATGCAACACACCTTAACAACTTATCAAGAACGAGATGTACTGCCTGTGCCCAATTTATTATAGCCTTGAATCATTGTTTGAAGGAAGCAATACATTTATTCCCTCAGAAAAGGTTTTTTGTAAAATGAAAGGCAATGGCTCACCTAAACAGTTAACAACTTATTATTATATTGTTACGTTTTACTTTTGAGAAACAATATTCAAAAGAGAAAACCTTGACTTTCAATACCATTAACAGCACCTCTTTGATTGAAAATAATTGATGTAATACAATATGCTGTCTTGCCATGGTATCTGGAGGATGCGAGCTCTTTGAAAGGTATGAGATATTTTAATACAAAGTTAAAACATTGAAGATTTGTTGTCCGTCAAACTGCACTTAGGAGTTATTGAGTTGTAGGAGCATTTTCTGTGTTTTCTTATTGTCAACTGATGGTGGAATTTGACAATGGTGAAAAGCCAAAAGCTCTCCTGAAACTCAACAACCCCTAAGTGCAGCCTGACATACAACACATCTTCAACGTTGCTTATCCACTCAAAGGCCTCATCACTACCATCATTTAATTCAAAGTTCAATTGCCCAAACCAGTTAAAATGTTTTTGTTTTTAGGGTTAAAAAGGTAGAATATTTCTTTAATCTAACAGTAAACTTTTCTTATTTTAAATTAGAGCTCATTTCAATGGTTAAAAAATTACAAAATGTATTCATACTGATACAAAAAACCAGCTTGACATACCCTATATTTGTTTGAAAGAAAGTCTAGATTATGGAATTTCGAGGACACCAACCAGGACAATCGAAAAGATGGGGGATTTGAAGTTTTATAAGGTGCAGTTCCAAAAGGGCTGCTCCATGAATTTGCCATTCAAAAATATGAATGAAAAGATCATAATTTGGGGGTTTCAGGTGTCATTGTGAGACCATTATTTGGCAGACATTGTATTACAACAACCGGTTTACTAGCACTTGGTGTAAATATCTAAAGATCAAGGTATTTGATCAACTGATGTAATTGGCAATGGCTGAACTTATTCTTTTCTTTTGAATACAAAAAGAACTCAAAGACCTAGGAGGAGGTGCAAACGACAGCGCCATTATTATGAAAATGACTTAATGGTCATTTTATGGCTTGACAAAAAACAATTCACCATGTGATCTGCTATTTAAAATTGCTCAGTCTGTTGAAAATTGGAAAAAATAGGCAACAGATCGATGTATCTTTCCATCCGTTGTGAAGGAATACAATTGGTCCATGAGTGGGGTGTATTTATTCGGGATATTTAGATGCATAACTCAGGAAGGAAAGGGTTTAGAGATAATTTGTTTTAAGCTGTGAAGATTAAGAGTGTCCTCAAAAAACACACCTTTGGACCACTCTAGTGGGAATTAAGTCAACTGTGGATTTTCATAATAATAGCTAAAAGAATAAGTAATTTCCTTAAAGAGGCGCTCGTTCCCAACTAAGATAGTTTATAAATCTGATTCTGTAACTGAAGACTTGACAGGAATGACTCTTGTAAAAAGAAAAAACTCATTACTGAACTTGCATTAGAAAATGTGTTCTTAATATGGTTCGATGAGAAAAATGGCAGGTCAAGATGAAATAGAGTCGATAAAACAAAACAATATTATCATCAATCTTGAAAACCCACCAAGTTTTTAAGATAAACACTCTTAGGGACTTTTTCTGATTATTTATTTTTAATTATATTGTATACACAGGTTTTCAAGACGATAGGACACTTCATCAGAAGGATCGAGTATTTGTAAACAGGGATCGTCTTACACAAGGATTTGAGCAGTTTTATGTCATGCTCAGGACAAAGTGTATATCTTTCCACCAATTAATCCTGTTTACAACAATAAAGAATATATTTAAATCATATGAATGATTTAACTTACATGGTTTACAGACAGCATTAGAATCCTGTGAAAATAATGAGGGCTTAGAAAAATTTCAAGTAAATTCTAATTTTTTATATATTTTTTAATGAAAGTGTAGGACATCCCTATTATTTGTAAGTATATTGAATTAGGAGTGCTACCGAGTTGATGATCGGATACTTAGGAAGTAATGAAGAATGCTTCGTGGAACTTTGCATCATAACGACAATGGATGATTTTATCACAAGGGATTCACAACAATACAGTGGGGTCTACAGTATTTGAGCAGTTTAATGTCATGCTCAGGACAGTATAAAGAGATCAAGTTTTATAATCTCTCTATTTACGTTTCTGTAGTTTACAATATTTTATCTCGATAGATTATGTATGTTAGGGTAGATATAAAAACACACACACGAAAAGGAATCTGCAGATCCAAAATTCCAATTAGTACGTAAAAACTTACTAACTCAATAATTTCAGCTTAGACTGGAAATTGTTATGTACTCTTAATAAATAACAAAGAAAGAGGCAAGAGCGTATCCAGCATTTAGATTGAGGGGTCATTTATTTTATAAGGACACATTCCTTTTGAATGCCATGATCAGATAAAATTTCTGACATTTATGTTTTTTTTTATGACTTGTTGATTTAATAAAAAAAACTGAATTTAAATATCTTTTTGATCAATTTTCTTATTTTTAATGTTTGACTATAAGGAAAATAAAATATTATTATGGAAAGGGAATATGGGAAGGGAAGAAATATAAAGACACTTAAATAAATAAACATATTTATTTAACAATATTTGAATATTATACAAAATTACAACATTGATTTCCTTAGAATGTATAAATAAATGCATATAAAATATAGTAATAAAATTAATAACAATAATTAAATAACAATAAAGAAAACAATTCAATTAAAATCCAAAGTAAATACTTACAGAAAGTTAAATGGAAATGGTTAAGAAATAGCTGAGTGATTAGCAGTCCCTATTCTCTAGATAATTGTAATTTCAGTAACATAGCAAGAAATTTACAATGTTAAGGAACATTTAACTGCAGTAACATAGACCTACTTTAACACAGATAATGACAGGCAGCCAATTTTACAGGTAATAGAGTGATGTGTATTTTTTAACTTTTTATTCATTTACTTGATGTAAAAAATATTAAATTACGAACCCTGAATATACAGCTCTGAAAGTTTACCCTGTTATTGTCTTGAATACAGCTCGATAAAAATTATTAATCACACAAGATTGGTTAAAATAAAAATGTGTAGAATTCAATGTTATTATTGTCCTCTAATAAAACAAATTTAAATATGAGCCAATTTATAATAATGTAGAATGGAAATAAATACAAACTTGGACACATAACTAAGGCTATTATCACTGTTGAAAAAGGCTCAACATTTTAAGTACCTCATGGAGACCTCATTATATTTGATTAAAAGTTAAAATCATTACAAGTGTTTTGTATAATTTGCAATGCCAAAGCTTATTGTTGAATCAATAGAAAAAATTGAAATAAAAATTGGAGAGTTTAATGTAATAGTTGAATTACCTGTTTATAGCTTATAAGTTCCGCAACCTGTTTATGAGGTAAACAGAGCAAAGAGATAGTTAATTAAATATAAATGCAAGCACAATGTTTAAATTTGTGTCAGTCCAAAACCAATGCTGATAAAATTTAAAATAATTAGCCTTTAATAATATTTCTACATTATTACACTGATATTAGACATTTTTGTAATTTATAATATTCTACTACTATAGAATGTTATTTATTTGGTATGGATACATCTGCTTTAGCCAAGAGGCTGTGATTATTGACCCTAAAAGTGCTGTAAATTTCTTCTCAAAATACTATGCAAATTATTAAGCACTTTTCAATATAAATTTTTTCTATCTATGTAATTGAGGCAGAATCTTCTGTAAAAATATTTGCACTTTTTCGATCATCAAAAGAAAGGAATGTAATTGAAGTCAAACAACATTGACATAAAACACTTGTTATTTGTTTCAAAGATGGAACAAACTGAAAATAAAGTGACTAACCAATCAAAGATATAAACTTTCTAATGGTTAAAATAATATTCTGAAGATAAAAGTGGACAAAGTTTACAGTAAAACTCATAACTGCATAATGTTTATCATTTAAAATTTCGAAATACAGTACATCATTGAATTACAAAATTGATCATATGATTAAGTTTTTGATAAATATTTGGGATGAATATATAGATTTTGTAAAAGAAAACAAATTTCACAATTGAGACTCAGCACTTCTAGGATTAACAATTCAGTTCTGTTTGAATTGTTTTAAAATGGTAACACAAAAATTTAATAATATAAACATATTTTAGGAGTGGTTATAAACACTTTAAAACATACATGACATTGCAAACAATAAAATAAAAACAAATATTGAAAAAGACTTTAACAATAATATTAAAATACCAGTCTCTTAAAATCAGGGACAATGTTTTAAAATTATTGCAGGTTTATAATATAAAAATTAAATAGGAATGAATAAAAATTTACAACACAGCAAAATCATATATAGAATACCGTAACTTTAAAACTTTTGTAATAAATTCTATAAATGATCACTGTGTTTACCACTGTACATATGGAATATCCATTCTAAAGATAAATAGGTTTGGAACAGGCCAAATACTCAGGAAGTGTAATTCAGCACAGTTCAGGGCATAAGATGGTAACTAATAAATTATTATCACCTTGACTTCTGAGTGAGCAGCAACATATCTTTCTGCCTGAAATATTCACCTATCCGCAGGGAAGCATATCTGCAACATTAAAAAATACTTAAAATTTAAAACAGAGGCTTAATTATTAAGTAAACTGAATAGTCATTAATTTATTTTGCTCTTCCAATATTGAACATAAAAAAAATTTAGCATTTTGAATTTCAATTAAGAGTATACGAATAAAAGTAGGGAAAGATAAACAAAAAATGAAAATAAATGAAAGATTTTTCATTTATTTAAATTTTTTACATTTTAGCGTTATTATTGACATCCTTGATAGTAAGGTCTGTTTGTAAATAACTAAAAAACTAATTTCTTTCCTTATGCAGAAGATCAGCTGGAAGGTCCAAAACAAGATGGTGGGACCAGGTCCGAAGAGACATGAGGAAGATGGGGCTAAGTGAGGAGGATGCTGCTGACCGGACCTACTGGAAAAGCTGTGTTGATGAGGCTAAGTACCGATTGCAGTATGAGTGGCCACTCCAGTAAGTAAGTAAGTAAGTATAATAGCCGAGGTAACGGCCAACTGGAGCATTGAAAGGTCCCCCTCAAATTAATTAGGAGCGGATTTTCCAGAATTTTCGCCTATTTCCCTTACCTGAATTTTTCATCCTGACCCTGACAAATGTTAAAAAATAGTTTGACTTTTCTTTATCACATAATATTTTAGGATTTTTCTATATTAACTTAGATAAAATTGCTTTAAACATTGCGATACCGTACACAATAAATTAATAAAAAATACAATTAAAAATAGAGTTATTTCTTTTTTTTTTTACTGAAATAATGGTGACAAAAGTACTTACTCAATAAAATCAAAGTCAATATTGGAATGTTGAGCTTGAACAAGAGCCCAGACGCCCCACATGAAGTGAGCAGCCAGCGCAAATTGGTTCACCTGATCACGAAGTGCGGAGACTTCGGTATCCAAAGGCTCTCTACCTTGGTACTCTGTCAGATATATGTGTAGCCAGGCCTGCTGTAGAGCAGGATCTGGATATCTGGAGAAGTCAACGTCACTGACTCCTGAGAAATAAATTTACATCAGTGACAAACAGAAGTGTTTCACACTTCCATAAGATTGATGTTTGGAATAATTGTCATTGAATTTCTAAATAAAACAGCTAATGATAGTAAAGCAGACAACACATGTTAAAAGATTACAAGAAGAAATTGTCTGAAATGTCAATACAATTCCATAATTTTATATGAGGAGTGTCTACTGTGATGTTGCACATGTAGAGGGTAGATTTAGCTTGAACTTTGGATTTATGCATATTTTTACGCAAAAATAATGTCTAAAAACAGATTTGAAAATTTAAATTATTTTAACATAGGTCTTATTGGTTGCCATATTCCTATCAAAACAACCACAAAAGTATAGCCTACAAAAATTTAAGAAAAACTCTAAAAGGATTTAAATTGTTATAAATAGTAATAGTGTGAGCTAATCCACTATGACAAAGACTACTTGTCCATACATTACTACAAATACTGTCACAATGAGTGATCCATAACGTTTCACACAGGACCGGGTAGTTGTCTTATTTTTCTCTGCGGTCATGTATGATGATAAACTATCTAGATCCAGCATCTGTGTATCTATTTCAATTATTATTTGAGTTTTTAGGCAGAGGCTCTTAGACAGATCAGCATAAGAACTATCACATAATCCTAGCTAATTTGGACCAAAAAGGAACAAAATTTCCAGACTATATCACAGTAATAAGTTGGAAAATACATAATAAAAGTTATGAACATTGATTGATCGAATGCTGACAAGATGGAAATTAAGATGGAAATTCACAGTATGATTTGAATTCTATACAAAAAAACTAAGTAAATTACCATGGAACAAGGTTTGATCACCAAGCACTCTGAAATATGCAGCGCGTTGCGCTGCACAGGTTCCCCTAGTGTAAAATAATTTATGATATTTGCAAAGGATTGAATAATTTACAGTAATCCTTATAAGGGTAAAATAAACCATTAAAGCATGATTTTATACAGCGTGTCGTATAAGTTTACAAGAAAGATAGTTTTCAAGTGCGGCATTTTCACTTCACCATGAGGATGTTACCACTTATCAAGTTTTTTTAATACATTACTAACGCGAGGGTTTGATAGTAATTGGCAAGTCTGTAACATATCTGTAGTCTGTAGTATTGTACAGGTCTGTAGTAATTGGTAGCTATAAATTTATACCCTACAACCATTTGATCAGTTTACAGGACCCATTATATCCGTAGTTTAAAGGACTGCGTTATTCCACATTAAAAAATTTGTTTTTAAAGTTGGATAAAAATACTTTTATGTTTGGCTATATTCAAAATCAAATCAAATAAAAAATTCCTTTATTGCCATGAACTTGTACAAACAAGCATTGGATGTGTCATACATTGAAATTGGATTAGCATAATACAATGAAATAAATGAATTATATTGAACTAAAAATAAAATAAAATAAACTAACACAGATTATCTTACTTAGTTAACTATATAAATTGAAAACTTAACATACTGACAGCTTGAGAACTTATCTAAGATGGTAACTGAGCAAATTGATCACAAAACTCCTGCAAAGAGTAAAAAGCATTCGTAGTGAGGTAGGCCTTAGTTTTACTTTAAAATGTTTGAGTTCATGTATTTCTTTGATTTAATTTAGCAAGAACTTAAATAAGTGCCTTACTGCTGAAAGAGGTAATTTCATGCATTTCTAATCTATGGAAGTCTATTGTTTGTATCGGTGCCTAGTGTAATAAGAATGTTGGGATGTTTGGTGTAAAGACAAATTTTGTTTTTGTAATATTCAAGCATTAAATAAATGTAAATACATGGGAATGTTTGACGGACCTCTTTTTGCCTTACTTTGCCCCGTCCACATAGAGTATTGATCTGTGCGTGGATCGTACTAGACAAAGTAAGGGGGTGAGCCGCTACAGTACAAGGTGAAAGGTACTGATAAAAGTCACTGGCAGAACGCGGATTCGAAGCCACGACATCGCTGCCATGGTCTCGAAGTCCGGCGCGCTAACCACTACGCCACCGACTCACCCAAATATGTTCTGTTTCAATTTAGCTATTACTCGAATAATTTTTTTTAATTTTGAAGATTCTCTGTTGGTTTTTTAAAGATGAATTCCCCCATAACTGGACACCGTATGTCATATAACTATAACAGTACGCATAATATACAAACGGAAGTACATTTTGGTGATTAGAATCTTACAGAATGCTTGAACTAGTTAGCTCCATTTGGTTATATTTTTTAGGAAAAAACCATTAAGGGATAGGAATTTTCAGGTTAGAAAGAATTAAAACTGGATTACCTACTTACAAAGAGGTAGACTAAGAAAGACAATACAGACTGACACAGATACTTCCAATATTTTATTTCTTATTTTATTTAGAGTAGATGGGAAGCTATTTCATACTAAACTGAATCACTTTATTATGTGTGATCCCCATTAGTATACTATATTTTAAGGTAAATAAGTTGTAAACCCATTTGACGCAAAACAATAAACTATCAAAATATTTATTTTCAACAAACCAGCAAATTCGTCGAAGTGGTTGCCAATGTCAAACGCCTGGTAGTTGTAGGCTGCATACTCAAAGTCTATAAAGCTGACGGAGGTGGCTCCGTTACCGTTGCGATGGATGATGTTGGCCAGCAAAAGGTCGTTGTGGCAGAACACCACGGGAGACCCAAGCTCGCTCAGCGCAGACCTGAGGAGCAAACACTCACCGCGCAGACCCTCTACGCCTCCTGCCACAAGAGACACATACCTGCACACATACTACCGACACTCACTACGCTGACAAACACTGGTCAATCAACAATATCATGATTGTCACAAAAAGCTTGGTGGAAATTCATTGCATCTTACATCTAAAACAGATCAAATGTGTGTGATTGAGATCCTCACCAAAACATATCCCATATATCTGGGATATAAAGAGAAAAGAAACACCTAAGTTCCAAAGAAAATATTAAAATATTTAATTACAAACCTTTTTGGTCAATTTGAAAAAAAAAATTTAAAACATTTTGCTTAAAATTGGCTATGTTGGCAAAAAATAAAAATGGTAGGGGTTTTTAAGTATTTAAATCTGACTAGCCTATTAGTAAAAGTGCTATGGGGTCCAGTTTACTGCAATTAACACCAAAGTCTTTAGCAGTTATAATACAAGATAGCCAATAAAAATTCAAACAAATATCAGTTCAGCTTTAACCCTTTATTTTCTTTACCACAGGGCCTGTATGTTACTAAACCCAAAAGCCGGATGGTTTCTACAAATTTTTTTCTTAAAAACCCCATAAAACTCTATTTTTGATACATCAGTAACTAAACATAGATGTATCACATTGTAGATAACGATTGCCGGTGCATCAAACAGGGTGTCTAATAAATTTCACAAATGAAATTCCTGACTTTTTCCTTACTTTCACAGGCCACTTTTCTGAAAATTCTTGACCCACGGTATCAGGTAACTGACGTTTACTTTCTCCCATTAAAAGAAAAAATGTGTTACATGCCTCCAAGCAACAATGTCTTGATTGTTCAGTCGATAGTGTTGGATGGCCACCAGCATGAGTTCGACGCTACGGGTGGTCAGTGACTTTACAATGTACAGTGTTTACCGCTAAAATAAAAATTGAATTTCACAGCAACTACTTGACTTAGAATAATAATAATACTACTGGATTATTTCGGTTTTTTAGCTCGTTTTGATGGTGACATGTAAAGTTTATTTCTTATAGTTGATGTCGTTTTCTTGAAATCCAAAATACAGTGGAAACCCTATCAACCCGTCATACTCGAACCGGCACTGTGACTGTTTAAAGAATAGATCGATAAAAGAAATGTTGTTAGAAACCTGTACGGTACATTAAGCAGCTTTAAAAGCTTTTGAAAGAAACTTAACCCCGTATATAATAATAGCCCTACATAATTAGTTAAACTCAAGGTCAGTGACATCGCATTCAATCAAAATAGCACCTAGTCTTTCTGGGCAGTTTCATTTACGAAACATTCAAAGTATCAAAATGTGCTTTTATGCACTGGCAGTTAACAGAGAGTGGCAGTTAAAAGAGTGACGGTCAATCGAAGTTCTGTATTTATTTTTTACTCTACTATCCACATCTTAGCTCCACATATTTTAAATGCAATTTTTTTCGGAGATGCGGGTGGTTTCATTTTATCCGGCTCTCTATTCTTAATAAACTAGAAAACTTTAATCAAAATCGGTTAGAGCCGTTTCTAAAAAACGTAGATACCTATTTTACGTTTTTTTAAGGGTTTTTGGGAGTGAACCATCCTTAAAAGTGAAAAATTGAAAAAAACCAATGGAATTATCATGGATTTGGACTTGCATCATATCAGAGCTACAGGACATTTCATTGGGACCTACTGGACATTTCATCAAATCAGACCATTAGGCCCTTCTCTAGCTGTTTACATCAAGACATACAATAAAATACATAACAATAACAATAACTACTTAACGTAACAGGATAAATAACACTATTACCAAACTGCAGCCTTTTAAAAAAAATTATTAGGTTACCGGTACTCAGTTTAACGTTTGATTTTCAGAGGGATACCAACCATTTTTTATGTTTCTGCAAAAAGTGTTCAAAAACTTTAACCTTTGCCATCCCAAAACATTTTAAACACACAATCAGTCAGGAAATAGATTCACTATAGTAGGATTCACGAAAATAGTCCGATGAGAATCGAAACACGTTTGCCAAATTTATTCTGAAACAAATTTTTATACTGTATTTCATATGGTGAACATAACCACAAATGACAAAATTGCAAGGACAGGGGGGTGACACAGCTGTTGAAATTTCCATCGGACTATTTTCGTTCATTTTACTATAGTTTGGTGGCAGCGGAATGTTATTAGTATTAGTTTAAAATGGAAATTACCAATGTAACCTTTTTGGGTAGTTTTCAACGAACATAGTTGATAATTAAATTGTTATATTTATTTCTTAGCCTACCAAATAATAACCATAATTTTTTTACTTCCCAATTAAATTACCTCAGACTATAATTATGTAATTTATTTAATTTGTAAAGTAATAAATTGTGTTGTGCCTTTTCGTGGAATAAAACCAAAACACAAACATCAACTAACTTGTTCAACTTACGCCACTGGCTAAGGGCTAGGCTGGTAATAGGTCACAAAATTAAAACAGTAGCTTTTTGTCACCTATAACTGTTGCTCTGTGTAACGTAGCAGCCTATTACCAAAAGTTAACTGGAATTCCCACCTCTTAACACACACAGACAAATATCACTCTGAATACCACTTTTTTGGACTCAGAGGGAACCAAAACAGATTAAAAGCCACCAACAACTCAGATCTGAAAATGTTTACGGAAAAAATCCTTCATGTATATGGTAAAGGGGGAGAAAGTAAAAGGCATCCTCACAACCAGCATTTTTGTTAATTTTCCCAAAATAAATTTAAAGTTTTGTAAACTACCTTAAAAATCTTGTATTTTTTTATAAAAAATATTACAGGACAAAAACCTTAAATTCCCGACTTTCTCATTACTTTTCCCAACCTCACAAAATTTCCGACTTTTTCAATACTCGCTGACTTTTCCTGACCATTAGGCACCCTGATCAAAGTTTAATAACCTAATAATATTAATAACAACCTAAAAATGTAATAATATGAAACCAGATAGAAGATTCAATAACATTAATAACAAATATTGACAGTTGTAACTATAAAAAGAAAAAATATTAGTAACAATAGTTTATATAAATTAAGATTTGTTTTAAGTGATGAGTGTGTGGTGTGTAAACCCACCGTTTAATAACTTGTACCACTTCATTTTTAATCAATAGGCCTACCGCCAAATATAAGTAATAGTTATTTGGTGTATCAACGCCAGTGGCACTTTTGTTATAAAGTAGATAAACGCTTTTAGGGCAAGCGGTCCAAACCCCTCAAAGTCAATAATAATGTCAATAATAGTTTATATAAATTAAGATATGTTTCAAGTGATGTTTGTGTGGTATGTAAACCTTCCGTGTAATAACTTGTACCACTTCATTGTTAATCAATACTGTTGTAACAACAGCGACAACCAATGTATTGGATGCCTGCGGTCACGTTACATTAAAGATGTATGAAAATGTTGCATAGCAATATATATACTGTAAATGAAATTTACCTAACACACGGTAATATATTTAAATGATACTTCTCGTTTTTTTTTAGCGAATTTCCCATAGGCAATAAGCTATTACCGTAGGTCTCATGGTAAGACCCAAGCCCGGGACCATGTTACTTTTTTGTTTTGAGGTACCCAGAGACCAAAAATAATGGTCATTAAAATTTTTATATAGGCTATGTATATGTCTCTAGACACGATAACTCTTGTAAAAACGGTCTGATTGACACCAAATTTGGTAGAGATGTGTAATCCTACCTTTATTTGGATGAGTTCGTAAACCAGATAAATCAACCTACCGGAAGGGTTAGTTTTCGGGGGTTTTGTACCCCAAAAATAGGTTTTTTGCATTTTTCATATGTAATTAAAAAAAATTTTAATATTATTTTCACTAATGGGTTTAGACAAAAAAAATCCACAACTTAGTATCTTGAAGCTTTGCTCTATCTCCATTGGTTACTGAGATATTAAAAAGTCTAAAGACAGTAAATTGTATTTTGGGGCTTCAATTTTAATCTTATGGAGAATAAGGACGTGTTAATATTTCACTTATTAAACAACATTTTTGGATTAAACTTGGTATTTAGCTTCATTTGGTTGAGATTCAACCATTTATCTTAAAAAAATCTTGGTTTTTGTACTTATCATGGCAGCAAACCTGCATACTCTTTTCCCATGTTAATCATATGGAGAAAATAGACAAACTCTTTTAATTATGGGCAGATATTGATGAAACATAGTATATGGCTTCATATGGTCTAAATATATATATATATATATATATATATATATATATATATATATATATTTTGCTTAAAATCTACTTTTAGTGGTCCCTATGGCAGCATACCTGCATACTCTTTCCCTATATTTATCATAAGGAGAATAGACATTTACTTCCCTATTTATGAGCACGTAATGAAATTTTCTTTACAGGTTCATCTGGTCAAAATTAATATTATTAATTTGGAAATTGGCTGAGTAGGCAGGTCTGCTGCGACGGGGGGTATTTATAATTTTTTTAAGATACCTGGCAACAAAACTTACTAAGTGTGCAGTACTTTAATACTCATTCCTAATGCTAAGTACTAAAAACTACTTTCTATATATTAGTGGACAATATGATTCTTTTCCTCCTTTTTTTGCTCAGCTTGTGTGCATTGACGGAGAAATCTGTGCATAGCATTTTAAAGGTAGTGTCCTGTAAATAAGGATAAGCCCATATAATTCACATCAATCCTTAAAGCTACATCCTACAGGCTTTTCAAATTTCAATGTTAATCTTATGTTACAGCTGTTGTAATAACAAATGCTAGCTAATCAGGAAGAACAGTTGTTTCCGTTATACAATTTTTTAAAACTAATTTAGTAGTAATTCGATAGTAGTAATAATACTCCAACTTTAAGCCCAACCCAATTTTTTATTCTTAATATCTCTTGATGCTTAGAAGTCTGAAATGTTGATTTTCCAAATGTTTTCAGAATATTAAATAAAAAGAGTTGAACCAATTGTCTGAGGAATAATAGATACTAGAAATCGCCTCCTGATCGAAATTCGATCAAAATTTCAGTTGATCTGGACCCAAGGAGTTTAAAAACATTTTATAACTAAAACATCTGTTCTTCCTCATTTTCTAGCAGTTCTTTTTACAACAGTTGTCTTATGATTCATTCAATTCTCCTTTCTCCATAAGATTAACATTGGAACTTTGAAAGCCTGTGGGGCGTATCCCTGGAGTCCGATGTGAATTAGACTGGGATTCTGCTCATCTACAGCACTATACCTTTCTAACGGTATGCGCGGATTTATCCTACAATGCACACGAGCTGAGAAAAAAGGAGGAAACGAAACATGCTTGCCTATTAATATACAGATAGAATTACTAGTATGTTTAAATTAACCCTGTGACTATGATGATCGTCACTCAACGTACCTGCGCTGCTGGTCGGGGTCTCCGTACTGCGGTGGTATAAGGCTGATGAATTTGTCGATCATCATCCACACAGTCGGTGCGGGCTCGGTGTCTTGGCACAGCTGCAGCCGGTGCAGTTGCGCCAGCCGGCGTGCCACGTGGGGATAGACTGCGGCCGAGCGGACTGTCTCCACCGTCAGCACCTCACCAGGGATGTAGCGGTACGCGAGGCCATTGTTGAAGGTAGCAAACAGTGGCGGCGCGAACCCTTCACCCTGCAGCAGCTGCAATGCCAGCAACAACATTACAAGACACCCACATTGCAGCAGACCAGCGCACTCAGCAAGTTGTCTATGGGGTGATTTTCCCCCTTGAACGCCATATTTCGTTTGCTGTCATACGAATAAGAGTTTTACTCAGCCATCAAATATTTCACTCAAATACATTGGCACGTCAAAACTAACTCTACAAATATATGAATATAAATCAATTGTCAGTCAATGTCCTTTTTATACCAAGTTCTTGCAACATATTCTTCCATTGAATAAAAAGATTTTTTATATAAAAACTTGTTTACCTAACTCTTCATGTCCCTGTCCTTATTAACATTTCTTATATCTAATGGTAAGTTCGACCAGGTGGTGATCAATAAATAGTAGTAATAATACTCCAACTTTAAGCCCAACCCAATTTAATATTGGGCATAACTTGCTTGCATAATTATTGCAGGGCTTTTGCCAGACTTAGCTAGTCTCAACTGAGGCAGACTTACATTGCTACAATACCATGTGTTGTAATTATGTACATCGCTTCTATGATTTAATTCATTATTTTTGGCTCTAAGGTAAAAGAGACTTTGTTTTATAAACAGGGAATACAAAGTCAATATTTTAAAATCTTTAAAAAGCTCTTTACAACTATGGTACTGATCTGCTCCTGCCATGACTAATTGCCTTTTTTGAATCATAAATACTGTACTTCACATGGATGAGGTGATTAACCAAAAGCAATTAAACCATAACTCATATGGCAATGGAAAGGCCCATAGTAAGCCTGTATAAGAGAAGCCTGATCTATTTCGCCACATAATCGTTTTAATGCAAAGAGACTTGAACTTGTTTTTTAAACAGTAAACATGTTGATTCCATGGCTAAAAATACAAATTTGTCACAACCTGTACAGGACAAATTTTATGACAATATGCTACAAAAAGGAAATTAACAGGTTTTTATTTTTAATTCATGAATAACATCTGTTTTCCCCTATAAACAGTTGAGTTAAGTTAGTGATTGAAATACAAAATTTTTATAATTTTATAATTGTGCTACTAATTTTAAATGGTTTTAGTTAAAATTATTAAATTCTAAAACAATAACTAAGCCTGACAATCACTACTCTGATCATTCTAGTTATAACAGCTGACTTTAAATTGGTTTGATTTAGCATTCGGTAAAGAACATTGCTGCTCTAGAACGGAGAAGAAACGGAAATCGGAAATGAACTGTTTTGCGTAGGGTATATTTATTACAATGTGATTATTTCCATGAAGTTGTAGGAAAAGAAACATGCTTGCCTATTAATATATAGATATGAGCAAAGAGATTTTTAGCAGTAAGGACCTCAAAATGAAAGATTATCATTTTGAATATCACCCTAACATGATTCTTACTGAGTATTTTTAATACAAATCAAGGAAACGACGAATCTTCAAAACTATATGGCCTACAAATCCATAATGGGGTTAATGTTTTTAATGGTCATTCCTTGCAAATTTCCTTCGGGGCTCCACTCCTCAGGACTTTTGATTAATTAGCACAAATAAATAGGTTACCGGTATTCAAACCTTATTTATTTATGCTATTTAACGTCATATCAAACTTCTGAAGTCCTGTTTTGCAGAGCTCTGAGAGAACTTTGCAAAATTGTTTTTTATGGAGCATCTATGGGCAAAGAGGAACGTCCATGACAATGTTATTGTGAGTGGTATTAGACCAATGACCAATTCAAATGCGAGTGGTATTAGACAAATGTTTAGTCTACCTTAATATTTTCTATCTCTGCCCTGCGGTTGATGAGCAAGTCAGTGTTTTGGCCGTAGACACGCACAAGGATGACATCCGAGTCGGCCCCACAAACATCGGTGGAGTTGAAACATCCGACCAGCTTATTGGTGATGCCATCTGTGAACAACTGTTCATCCGTGCATTACTAAATGGTTACACAACAAAATATGAGTCCTTTTCACTGAATGTTATAATTTTAGTCCCTGTTAAATTTACAAAAGTAATAACTATCACTATCACTGTTTTGATTCAGGGACCTCACATAGTGGGTATTTTAACCTGAATATGAATGAGAGATGAGTGTAGGATGATTGTGGCGCGATCTTGTATCCTTGTTACTGACTAAGGCTGACATTCTCCTTAGACAGAACTGTTAATTAATAGCCCAACAGCCAATGGTATCTATGGACCTTCAGTTTAATGTGGGATCCGAACCACAATTTCAACCTCATATTTATGAATTGGTCTAATTATGACAAAGGTCTTTTTGGATAAAAAATATTATCCAATGAAAATGTGTGTTTTGTTTTTATTGCCATCCTAATTTCTTACACTACTTCTTTTAAGTTATTATTTTTGTAAACTAACCTGAAATAAAATGTAAACAATGAAGAAATACAAGTTGTTCATGGTCCCCTATGGCCCAAGCCTAGATAATGTTCCCATGAAATCTCTTTGCAGGTCTGCAGTTTGTACATGATGCGCTATGTTCCCAAGAGATATTTGCGCAACCCCTCTCCCCCCCCCCCCAGGAATCACCAAATCACTTGTATGAATCACCAAATAACAATACCCTTATGTCATAGGCATTTAATGATTAGAAAAGTGTATTTGCATAATTTAACCCTAGATCTGGCGATCGTCACTTTTGTGACGATTTGAGTGCGATTACCAGCGGCGTCGTCACTTTTGTGACAATATCGACATGGGTCGGAACTTTCTAAAATAAAAATACAAAAACCGTTTTGAACCGCAATGAATCTTATACCATTAGAAAGAGGAGGTTCTGAGGATTCATATTCATATATAAAACACTATTGAGCGCCTATTATGTAGCGAGAAACATAGTTCGAAATAACAAGAGATTTCAACATTTGATGTCGAGGGCGAAAATATTCGTCATGTGATCACCAAAACAGCTGTTTTTGTCGATTGACAGAAAATTCAATATGAAACACAGTGAAATGCCAGTGTTACCATAGAAACCGAAATTTCTCGGACTACGAGTCGTCTGTTGACAGTTTTTTTGTATCTATTATAGTTACGGCAGAAAATATTTTTCAATAAAGTAAGGTTTTTGTGCCTGAGCGGCAATGGCCTCAGCGGCGGTCGTCACTAAAAAGACGATTATAAAACAAATAATATTTACATTTTAGAATTACTTTTTCCGGAATATATTTACAGCAAAAGAAAGAAGAAGAACTGCCCTTTACTTTGATGTGACTTGCTTCACGTTGCGACGGTAAATTTTGTTTTGCGAGCTTCTGAAAAGATCTTCTTCGTCTTGGCCCAAAATGGTGGTCGTAAATATCGGTAGGCATTATAATAGGTAGGCCTACCAAAATGTAACTTTCTTTGAAACTACAATATATTTCCTACAATATCAACATCACATTTTACTAAAAAATCAATTTATTACAATATTTCATACAGTTGTGAAATACTTGGAAAACTAGTCAATGATTGAGGTTGTAAAAATCGGTACGCATTATCATAAATTCGCCTTTTTATAAAAAGTACACCTTTTTGTGTTGTATATTTGTACAATAATTATATATTTCCTAAAATAAGAATAAATTCCCTACAATTTGTATACCTCAGAATTTTTATAAGGTTTGTTTTATAAATTTTCTGTAGCTTTGAAAATTTCATAAAAATTAGGTTTTCGTAACAAAAGATTCGAAGTCTTACATTCTGACATCAATTACTCATACATTTTGCAATTCGAACCCACACAATTATATATTTTTTGAAAGATCAGTTATTTCTCTATCATGCAGTATCATATCTATTTACTGTAGATGCATTCCACTATTTTATATATGACAATAAACAAAAGTGTGCAACTTTCTAGTTTTTTTGAGTGCTAACAATTTTTTTTATAAAAAAATTTTGTTTGGGAGTATTTAAAAAACAATGATATTTCTACGTAGGGAATCATATTTCAAACAACTTTTACATTTAGGTCAAGTGTGAAAAAATTATTTGTTGGCTTTCTTGTGGGTTGCTTTCAAAATTTATATTTTGCTGAATCCAAACATTTGCAAACTTTTTACTTCTACGCCTAAACGCATTGCTTGAAAATACATTTTCTTATACCATTCTATTGTAAATTTATCCCTGAAACAGAAAATATATATATATGTGTACACTTATTCCAAAGTAATTGGTCTGTGTGACGAAATATATGGTACCACTACAAAAAGGCAGAAATGGCTCTGCCAACGGTGTCAAACATGAACGCCAGATCTAGGGTTAAAAATGACAGAACTAGTTTATATTGTCTTAATTTTCGATTGTTTATAAGATTACCTGCATTTGAATAGTAAAAATGTAAACCATACTGCCACTTGGTTTTCTTACTTTCTTCACAAAAAAGCATGTGAAAATGATATGATTTGAACAATTTATGATAAGCGATCAAACCGAACATAAATACAATAAATGCTTATTTTTTTCTGCAAAATGTTAAAATAATTGTCAGACATAATTGAAATGATACTGAGCAACCGTATTTTTGGCAGCATTATAACTTTTTTTTTGTAGGCCTTTTATTATCATGATATTATCATGAAGAAGCAAGTTCAAGAGGTTCTTGGGAAAGAAAAGGTATCACCAGCAGTTAAAAAACAGTTGTTTTTGGGATTTGCTTTAAGAAAACAAATACAAAGCCAGAGAAAGCTGTTAGATGAGTCAAAGAAAAAGAATAAAATTATATATGAATACCTATGTTGGAAACCAAATTATGAAGACTTAAAGAGTACAAGGTACTTTAATGACATTTTACCATACTACAGTACACAAACAGGATTTAAGAAAATGACAGTTCCATGGAGTATTCAAGGAAAAACACATGTATCATAATGAAAGAACTTTCCCAGCAAATCAAACAGTTCTATGAAAACGACAAAACTAGCTGGGGAAAAAGTATTTTGTCAAAAAGAGTTCAGTAAAAAAACAATGCCAGGTACTTCCCTAAAGTTTACAAGAAATACACAAAAAGTGAAATTTAGTATCTGCCCTCAAACAGTCTAAAGTAACTACAGGGAAGAACCCTCGTGAAGTCATAAAGTCAGTAGTAAACTACTACTGGTAAATAAAAAGCAGTCAGCAGTCTACAAATAAAGAACACAGTTTAATGGGTAGATGTGATAAATGCAAAGGCAATAACATTTTGCTATGAAAATGACTATAAACTTAAGTTCTATAAGTAGAGGAACCTGTTGAAATAAAAACAATTCAGACTAAGAAACAAGTGTTAAAGAAAACAAAAAAAGTTCTTAAAAGATTTATAAGGTTGGAGCTGATTTATTTGCAGGGTTAAAAGATTTCAAATCACTTGTTATTTATGTAAAACGTCAAATTGATGCTATTAATGGGAAGATAAAATTCGCTCTGAAGATAAGCTAGTCTCCAGGATTATTTTTCAGAAAATTACATTACGAAACTGGAAATTTAAGTCCAGTCTTACCATTTCAGAGCTTCTAATCCTCAAAAATCAATTATACCGGCGTAAGATATGAAAAGGTGGCAGCAAAGTTGTAATAATTTTGTTTTGTGACAGTGAGTGACAACACCAATCACCAAGCCCACGCCATCTGAGCTCATATGAATCTGATTTTAAAACAATCTGCCGATGAATTCCATAACACAAAACCAATCAATTTTTTCCAACAGTCCATTGAGTCAATATAGGAATAGGGTCAACTTGCCCTTGTTTCGAAAATAATTACAAGCTATTTCAAGGATATCAAAGACAAGACTTGGAACTCCTCGGATGCCGGACATGGAAAGGGTGCCACGGACATGGACGGCATGGGTGGTACCCTGAGAAGAATGAGTGATAGAAGAGTGGAATATGAAGAGGACTTCAGGTCTTTTAATATTTTTTTTAATAAATAAAGGACTGAAACACTTTTGGGTTGATTTTTTCATCTCATACAATCGTCTCCGCCCCCTTGGAAATCCTAGCACTTTACGGAAGTAATATGAATAATTTCTCAGCACTTTGCAAAAGTTATGTATTTTTTAGCACTAAAAGAGTTAAGACAATAATTATTCCTCTCCAATTATCAGCCCTAGTGAGCTTTTGGAGTAGACCCAAACTTCTAAGAATAATTACTACTAGGGATCGCCCACTGGTCGAAATTCGACCAAAAGTTGAGTTGATATTGAGCCAATTGGTTTTAAAATGTTTGATAGGTGAACATCTGTTTTCCATGATTAGCTAGCATTTGTTATAACAACAGCTGACTATAGATTCAATCAATTATCCTTTTCCCATAAGAATAACATTGACACTTTGAAAGCCTGTAGGGCATAGCCCTGGGGTCCGATGGGAATCAGAATGTGATTCTGCTCATCTACAGCACAATACCTGTCCAACGGTATTTGTGGATTTCTCCTACGATGCCCACAAGCTGAGAAAAAAGGAGGAAACGAAACATGCTTGCCTATTAATATATAGATGTCAATAATTTAAGGCACAGATGCATGATATGAATTAATGATTTGTGTAACATGGGAGAAATGAATTGATGATAGCCTTAGGAGAAAGTAGAGTTAATTATTTGCCTGAGAATTTGATTAAATCAGTTGATTTTTTAATTTTCAATTAAAATAGATGGTGACATATCTTTTATCCATGTTTTCTTTATGAGTTTGCATTGCAAATGGCTACTAAATTTTGTTTATTAAATTTAACCGAGTTTTCTAGGGACTGGATGGTTCTTATGCAAGACATAAAACCAATGGAATAGTAAATCTAGACAATTAAGAAGTTAAATTAAATTTTTAAAATAGTTCCTTGAGTAATATTTTTAAAACAAATAAAATTCTGATATAAAGCCTAAATTATATATTTTTAACATTCTTTGGTAGGTAAGGTAACACTTAAAAAAGGCAACTTTTGAAAATAAATTATGTCATCTTGCCTTCATAAATTATAAAATTTGCTAATAATTAAGTCATCAATCTTTCACAGCTTTTTAATTTCTGTTACTAGCCATTTAAATTATGTTCATATGAAATAACAGCGCTGAACTTAAATGAAAACAGCAGTGTGGTAATCAATGGCATAATAGGCTACGTAAGCATTTATAATGAGGCATACAAGCAAAGATGGTGTAGCACAGAAATATCAATTGTTCAAAGTCCATAACTATCAAAGCAAACAAAAGCCGTTCCATTAGAGAACATTATGTTTTATCGATTGAAGATGATTACGAATTGAAGAAACTTATCAGCCTACATTTAAAGATACTTATTTTATTTATAATAAACACAAAGAATACTGATTAATACATCAAAAATAAAAGACAATATAATTTTAAGAGTTATGGTACCAGTAGGTCTTGTATTTTATTACCACAGTGAAATGTTTTCAAGTATTACTATTTTAATCAATTGTGAGGATAAATTTATATTGTAAGTGGAAGTATGTGATACAAGACACCCCACTAAGGCCTCTGCAAGATTATTCCATGCTTGGCCGGCCTTCAGTTACTTTATCAGGTGTGCATTAAGATGACCTACATAGTTTCAGGGCTAGTTTGTCAACACACCTCAATACTGTGTAGTAAGCTATGTCACAATGTTCAAAAGAAGGTAGAATTATCATTTGGCACTGGAAATGTCAATAATAGTTGTCACGAGTCTTGATGTTCGCATGACGCCGCCGGTAGGCCTAAATAAAGGAAATCTATAGTAATGGGAAGCATGATGACTTAAAAATACCTAGAAAAAACTTCATCCAATCAACAAATACAAAAACTATTACTAGGCTAATTTGAATATGGGTAAGGTAATAAAAGTAGGATAAAATTATTTTTTTTCAGTTAGCTGCAAATTTTATTTCTAATGGATCCACGAGATATTGATTGATTTTTGAATAATAACAATGGAATAATGAGTGACAGCCAACTTAAAAATATGATGTTAAAAATAGCTTTTTCTAGATTTTTCTAAATCTGGACCAGCTGTTCTAGAAATTTTAGAGCCTATTGCATTACCATGTAACACATGGTATTCTTTAATGAAATAGGCCTAATAGAATAATTATGCTCTATTTCAACACTTCTACAAATGAAACTGGAATTGTATTGTAGTTTTTATAATATTTTTCTGCCTTTACTTTCATCCTTTCCTAAATTTGTTCATTTTTCATACTGCTTACCAGCAATAAAAAAATAAAAAACCCCGTTCCAGCAGACCTGCGTTCTTGGTGTGTTTATTGTTAAATCAACAAAATACTTGGTTTTATGAGTGATTAAAATATTTTGTAAGTTACGTAAAAATACAATTAGTAATCTAGATTATATTAGAAAACATAAAAAATCATTTCATTATATTGAATTCACATTAATTATTGCATTAAATACATATAACCTCATTAATTACGGATGTAATTAGTTCTAAGGACAGTAAACACCGTCTTTTCAGATGATCTTTTAGACACCAACAAAAGGCATCACACCCTTTCTGCATTCATCCTTCATTCATATTGGCCTGAAAATACTCCCCAATAGCGTCAGTGTCTTAAAAAAAGATCAAGTTATTAAAAAACATGCATATCAAGAGCTACAATGCACATCTATCTGTTTATAAATCCTAAAATTCTATCTATCTATACTCTAATACAAGTAAGGTATATTTATATTTATGTATGTTTGCACACAGATCTCAAAAACGGCTCAAACGATTTTCTTCAAATTTTGTAAATTACTTAGTTTTGGGCTGAAAATAATATAAATACAGGTCTCTATGCCAGGAAATCTTTATAATCTTTAATTGAAATTAAAAAAAATTTACATTGGCCTTATGCAGTTAAAAATCAAAACAAAGAAATAATGGAAACAGCTGAATTAACCAGTTAAAGTGCAGACCTCTCAACTGTCAAAACAAAGAAAATTATTACTGTGCACTCGCCTACGGCTCGATGGGGGCTCCGCCCCCATGCCCCCTCAGGGGTTGCCCAGAAATTCGTTAATTGTTGTTTAAGTTGCATATAATGAACAGAATACTTATAAATATAAGAGTTTGTAAATGAGCAATATAGCAAAATAAATGAGTTTGTCATTTATTTATAACATAAATTAACTCCCACGACTGCAGAAATAACCTAAATTTGAACTTATGCAACTAACTCAATCTAAGGAATGAAAATATATTCGCCTACGGCTCGTTTTCAGAGACTCTTTCCCCAAACCTATAAACCTAATTCCCCCGAATTCTATAAAGGTTAATGGAGTTGTGAATAAATTTATTATGTAGGTATTGTATAAGTATTTACTTAAAATTATAAAATACGTATAAATAAATATATGAAAAAATTAAAGGGATAAACTGCATAAAAATGTGCAGTAGATCATCGAAAACAATGAAAAATTCCATGAAAACAAAATAATTGGAAATCTTAACAAAGTGGATAAAACTTGCCAAAAACCCCCTTTATTTACAAAAATATACTATTCAGTTACTATCCTTCAATTAGTTGTGTTGAAATTCCAGGGAATAACATAACGATCCAGTAATATTGAACATACAATGATAAATACATAATGTAATATTGGCATTCATTACAATTCCTTCATTTCAGTTTTTAATGGTGTAAAACTTTTAAAATTACCTAATTTCCTAAAAAATTACTGTCTAGGCAAATAAAAAAACTTCAAATACAATAATACAGTAGTTACTAACAAAAGTATGTTAAATAATGGTTAAAATATTAAAATTATCATACACATCAAAGGACGTATGTTTTAGCCGTAGGACCAGGTCAGTAAATAACAATCAAAGTAAAACAATCAGTTGCTTGATGTAGCAATTCATTCCGACTAACAGTCAAAAGAAGAATACGTGATATTGAAAATCATCATGATAATTTTTAAGTTTGATAATTTAATTGATATTGGTACTGTGCAAGATATGTCTATGTGCAAAGTGAAGGTTCTGAGTAAAATATTATAGTAGTTGTAAAATTACATCTACATGGGGTAAAATTCCCCGCAAAAATAAATAAACATTTAATTATGTTTAATTGTGTGGAGTGGGGGGCAAAAATTCATAGAACCAAACTTGTAGTAACTTGAAAATGTTCCCGAGGATTGCCTCAGATGTTATAATTTGGCCGCTAGAGTATAAAAAAATAATGTCATATTTATGTTGGGTAAAAATGTTTGGTCGCTAAATTTTTAAATCAGATAGTTTTCTGGGGCAGGAAATAAAAAAGCTTTTTTATTTTAAATGAAAATACTGTACTGCCACCTTTTTAAATTAAACATTAACTTAGTACGCACTAAAAGATAAATCAATTGTGTAATCTGCTATTTTAGTTAAAATTTTTGTTGAATTGTAAAATTTAAAATAGCATGCTATCAGGTAAAGTCAATGATGTACTTCCTAATGAGTTCATTAGAAATTAAGTGCCATCCCAAATAAAGAACCAATTTTTGGGAGGACTATCGTGCAAATATGATACTGTCTTAACGGGTGTCCCATACTAACCTTGCACGTCTTTTAAAATTGTACAAAAAAAAAAAAAAAATAGTGCCGTTGTAGGTAAACATATTTTGCTCTGTTGATTGACACTGATTTCAATACAGAGGGGACCAGACGTAATTTTGAAGCAACTTTAAAATTTAATATTTTAAACCCTAATCATACTGATTTAGATTAATAAATAGCATGACATTAACTGGGGAAAATTTAACATATATTATTATGTCTGAACATTTTACATATAACAGAACTTACCAAACATGTAAATGTCTAAGAACCTCATTTAAAATAATATACCATCATAAAACATCAATTATCACGTGATTAGTTTTACTAAACATTTAAATACATGTTCATTAATTTCCGTCATGTTGTAAATTTAATAAAAAACATTTTGGACCAAACTGACAATTTTTGTTGGAAACGTATTTAAAAGAGTCTAAGACATTTTTGTGCCGAGACATTTTTGCTTAACCTAAAATGCTCAGAGAAGAATGAGGAAAATCTAAATTTCAACCTCAAATATTCAATAAAGTGCTAAAATTACGCGTACAAGATCAAATTGTAAAGTTTTCTTAAAAACCGTGTAAAACTAAAAAAAGTTATTTAAAGTGAGAGTTTGTATTTGACATCAGTGACTTCCGGTCTGGAGAGGTAATTTTAAATACACCCTGTACATTGAAATTACTCTCGGTGAATAGACCGCTTTACCTCTAAAGGCACAATTGGTTAATGTTATAAAATTTCTTAAAAAGGGTGTTTCGGTAATCCGCGACTCCCAGTATGTTGGCAATTTCCTCAGTAATACAGGTCGGTAAGTTTAGTTCTCGCTTGGGAATCACTCTGTAGTAAGTGATATATAGGAGATCTACTTCATCGACATTAGACGAATTTCTGATACCCCGATGAGTGAGTGAGTGAATGAGGTACACATTCGGGAGTATATAATTTAGATTTCAGATTTAACCTCAAGAATGCTACCCTACACCTTCACACCATATTTCATCGCTATTAGAACATCGCTATATACTAACGCTATACCCTGGATTTTCAATGAACTATGGCTGCCAATTCCTTTGAAATCACAGTGTCCGAAATCATTGTGTTCAATGACAATATAAGAATTTGACAAACGGTGTTTTAGCTTCTAGGGACAAAAAATGAAAAAATAACATAGTCCTGGACTTGGGTCTTAAGTGAGTACTACCCCTATAACATATTTCCTATAGGAAAATTCACTCAAAAAGTTCTATACAGAGTGAAAATTTCTGCAAATAAGTAGTGTAGGTTTTTTACGTATATGTCTATACTATTCTCCTGGAGATGCCCACACAAATATGTCATAATGCACACCGTGACATCATAATTCATCAGCAGGAACTAAAAGACAAAATACAAGTTAAATGAAACACAATCCTCATTCTTGTAACAAAATAAAATAAATAATATATAAGTGTTTGAATAAACCCAAATGAAGGTTTTTAGGCAATTTATTAATAAAAAATACTTTAGAAGAAGACATTTTTGGTGTATTACAAGCATTTTAGTCTTGCACAATAAAATTGCTACACTGAAGATCCTGGAGGATAATCCCGTTCTCATAGAAGTTTTTTTTCCACAAAGAAAATTTTTAAATTAAAACATTTGTGACTTTAATACGTTTTTTAAAAATATTCTACAGTTATTTGTTTCGCGAAAGATAATATATTAAACTAGTCTTTCGGCAAAATGTAGGGTTGCTTGTGATGACAATAGGTAAGTTAATTTTGTCGATAATGTAATCTCAAACGTACCTTGAAGGCGACATGTTCGGGCTGCCACTGTGGGCGCAGGTGGCGTATGACCGCGGCTGCCCCCGCCTCCAGCTGTTCGGCGTCTATAGTGATGTCCAGGTGAGGCGTCGACGTCATGGTCCACCCGCGACTCGCGTCTGACGACCGTCAGTCTCACACTCGCTCTGCGATTTGGGCTCCGCCGCAGCCGCCTCCGCGACGCTCCCCTCCCATCTCCCCCACCTGCGGCACAACACAATACAATTGGCTCTTCCCTGGGAAACAGCGGCACGCGGTCCTCCCGACCCGACAACCAATTGATAACCACACTGCGACCGCACCACGGTCACACTACATGTATTTTATCATATGCACTTTGAAGAACGCCTAACACTACACGGTGGCGGCTCCAGAGCCGGTTTTCGGGGGAGGGGGGAGTAGAATATTCCTACCAAGGGGGGAGTATAAATTGCAGGCCGCTGGCGGTAGTTTTATTTTCCTTGATTATCTGACGATGAGGGTTGGCGGTGAAAGCCTAGGTGCTTTGAAACATTTTGCTAAGCCTAACAATATTTTAGCTATCTCATTAAACATGACTTGCAGATAATAGTTGGAAATTCTCAGGAATTATCTTAACACATTTAATTTCGCAAAAATATCACTGCTTTTGTAAAGATATAAATTAAAATAAAATCTAGTATAACGATTGGTTAATTTCAAGGTTAGAGTTGTGATGTAAAGTAACAAAAGACAAAATGGCGGCTGTATGAGTAACTAAAGACTTCCGGACAATTTAAATGTAATATTCAGATATGTTTCTAACCCAGGAACAATGCCCTAAAATATTGGTAGGGAGTTATGAAACACCCTGTATTATTATATATCCAAGCTACAATAATTTTATACGTAACTCAAATTAATAATCGGCGCAGACACAAATACTGTGCAATACAGTAATAGGTATACTGTTTATTGAGTTGTATCTCTACTGAACCACTGTTACATGTGCGTCGCTCGTTACGTAGCCTACAGCTGTCTGATAAGATAATGAAATTAAAGCAGCAAACCAACTGTATCTTTATCCTTGTCGTGCCTTTCGTATTTTACTCATGATTTTTAGCAATTCAAATTTCATAACAAGTAATGTAAGACATTATAAATTTCAAAACGTTTTAATACCTGAACTATTGACAGAAAATTATTGTCTCTAAGTCAGAAGAGGTTAGGCCTAACTTATTCAGATTGAATCGCATGCTTCGCCTCATTTATTTTGTTCAGTTACTTTATCATTCTAGCATGCTAAGATGCAATACATATTGAGAGGATAAATAGTTGAGATTTGCTTATTGGTATGCAATGTTACCTATTTATACTACGGTATAGATTATACCAAAATTGGCATTGAACCAAAGCTGTCTTAAGCAAAAAATACGTGAAATGACTGTGCCTTACAATCCTAATAAGTGTATACCGTACCTTGTTATTATATCAACTGAAAGGTTCGATTAATCCACTTAAATGGCTCAATGAAAAGGGTCCAGCCTGTTTGAATTTTTTTGTATTTAGGCTTAAATCATATTGATGTTAATTTAGAATTGACTTAAATTAAATTTGAAATTTAATTTAAAATTTACCTAAAAACTGATTTGAATAGCCACGACCATCGGAAAATGTAATTTTTTCCCAAAATGTCGGAAATTTCACGCTGATTCCAAACATGATAGTTTTATTCTGACGGAAAAGCTTGGAAACCCCCGAAAAATCGGAAAACCCGCTAAGAACTTTTTTATAAAATAAAAAATTATAAAAAAACCGCCATTTGGGTATTTAAAATAACCAGTATGTCGAGCTGATCACGAATATGTAAAAAATTATTTCGATTCGATTTTAAATAAGCCGAAAAATGTGGGGAAAGGCCGGAAAAGCCATCAGATGAACTATTATAAAAGTATGTCATGTGGGTACTCAAAAGACGTGGAATTTTATTTAGAATGCAAATATGTATACAGGGTGTCCAGCTTCCACCTTTACAAACTTTTCCTGGTTATTAAGCAAGCCTAAACAACCAGAAAAATCGTATAAACATATCCTATACTATAAAACGAGGAATATCTGAAGGGATGTGTGTTCCACGATCTCGAAATCTAGCTGTTAGATTTTGCTTAAAGTTTGCATTAAAGAGTGTTTTGGCCCAAAAATAAGTTTAGAAACAGCCTCAATCCCAGGAAAAATCGAATTTGGTCTAAAATTAAGTTTTAAAATTGTAATTTTTAACATTAGTCTTATGGGTTGCTATTTTGGTAACGAAATAACAACGAAATGTAAACAAAAAGAAAGAAACATTAATGTTAAGCAGACTTTTTGAAACAGCTGTTAACTGTGAAGAGGTATAGTTGGTTGTTGGTGGAAATTTAATTGCTTTTTTACCTTGACACTATAACAAAAGTGAATAAAAACCAACGAGCAAGGCTCGGTTAAGGGTGCGCTCTACCTCGGCGTCAAAATCGTCGAGCGAGACTGTTAACTGCCGCTATACGCGGAATTTCACATTTTGGAAAATATATGATGGGTGATTTTAAATTTTGTTACTTTAATGCTTTTTTTGGTCTCAGTGCGAAATCGATCGGTGGTCTAATAACAATGTTTTTGTAATTGCAGACCTTTCGCATCTCCCTTCCTGCATCATTATCTATAAACTTTTTACCAATCTTATTGCAGATTCTTGTTCTTAAGATTATATTGTACTCGCGTATCGTCTTATTTTTTCTCAAAAAATTGTTTTTAATACGTTAAAACTTGATACAAAAACGCTTATTTCAACATTATTAGCAAGCACCCTGCTTAGTAATTCAAATTAGTATCGAAATTTTAAGACGATAGCGGAGTACAAAATTATATTACGAAAAGAATGACACCAAAATATTTTAAATCGGGTTACAACTGGGGCAACAAATAGGGAGATTCTAAACCCTTGCATCCGCGCGCGGGAGATGGGTAGAGCGCACCCTTAACCTGGTACTGTCCTAAAATGCTTCGTTAAGCCGCTAGCCGCCATTTTGTTTATAACACTTAAGAATTTTTATTTCCTTAACGGGTTGTTGTATTGAATTTATATTTGGCATGTACCTTCATCACACCAATGCTCATTTTCATAAGAAATATTATTTTTTCCCGAGGTATATTATCAAAATGGCGGCCATTTAAAATTTTTAAACAAAAATATCTCAAAAACAGTAAATTTTAAAAGTTGACAAATTAAATTATCTAAACATTGATACCAAGTTTGTAAGGATCCAACAACAAATAACGGAGTTATTGAGATTTTTCTCTTAAAATAAAATAACCTAAAATGGCATTAAACAATAGTGCAAAATCAGTGTTTTTCTGCAGAAAAACCACTATAACTCCGTTATTTGTTGTCGGATCTTTACAAACTTGATATCACTGTTTAGATAATTTAATTTTTCAACTTTTTTGTCTCTTGTAACATTTTTATAAAGTTTACCGTTTTTTGGAGATATTTTAGTTAAACAATTTTAAATGGCCGCCATTTAAAAAATATACATTGGGAAAAAATCATATTTTTTCTGGTTTTTTTGGCATGCTTAATAACCTGGAAAAGTTTGTAAAGGTGGAAGCTGGACACCCTGTATATTAGATGAATACAACAAACTCGTTGTGAAAAGGAGAACAAAATACTTACAATTTCCGATGGTCGTAGCTAAACTCAAGATTTACCGCCAAAGCTGCATTAAGACTGGGACGGTGGCGACGTCCTGTAATCCAGCTACTTGGAGGTCACGAATTGTGGATAGTTATAAGCGATGGCTTGTGGATGAGATATTCCCTGGTGGGGATTAACGTCCGAACTAGTGAATACTAGTTCATCCATAAAGACCGTCTTCATAATTAGACCAATTCGTATATATGAGGTTGAAATTGTGGTTCGGATCCCACGTTAAACTGTAGGTCCCTAGATACCATTGGCTGTTGGGCTATTAACAGTCCTGTCTAAGGAGAATGTCGGCCTTAGTCAGTAACAAGACTACAAGCACACAATCATCCTACACTCATAACTCATTCATAATCAGGTTAAAATACCCACTATGTGAGGTCCCTGCCTCAAAATAGTGATTTAGTGATTGCTAAAGGAATTGAAACTTATCTGTTTACAAATCATAAACATTACAAATGTAAAAAATGCAAAATACAGCTGATTAAGAACAAACACCATATCTCTTATCTCTCCTCTCTCCCCTCTTTATTTCACAATTTCTAACATGTTTCCCATTATAACCCCATTATTACAGTGTAGTAAAATAATGTAACCTAAAAATAATACAAATTAATTTTTAACTAAATAAAATTGCATTTATATAAAATTTTATTTAAATAAATAAATAAATTATAAATATCACAGTAAAATTAATTAATTGATTGGACATTGTACATAATGACTGGTTAAAATGCACACAATTCATAATGTCTAGCGCAGTTTGGTTAAAGTTATAAATTTGTTTTATTAATTACTTTGACAGGTTATTATACTTAAGTACCAGGTTAACCGAGCCTTGCTCGTTAGTTTTTATTAACTTTTTTATAGTGTCAAGGTAAATAAGCCATTAAATTTCCACCAACAACCAACTATACCTCTTCACAGTTAACAGCTGTTTCAAAAAGTCTGCTTAACATTAATGTTTCTTTTTGTTTACATTTCGTTGTTATTTCGTTACCAAAATAGCAACCCATAAACTAATGTTAAAAATTACTATTTTAAAACTTAATTTTAGACCAAATTCGATTTTTCCTGGGGTTGAGGCTATTTCTAAACTTATTTTTGGGCCAAAACACTCTTTAATGCAAACTTTAAGCAAAATCTAACAGCTAGATTTCGAGATCGTGGAACACACATCCCTTCAGATATTCCTCGTATTATAGTATAGGATAGCTAACCAGGTATCAGACATTATGAATACTAGCTGACCACAGTAGGCAAATGTATGGATAATAAAAAAGAAAACAACGTTTTTAAACTTGGTGAAAAAGTGTTTGTAACTCTAAGGGGCTATCCAGCTTGGCCTGGAGTGGTGGAAAAAATAGAAGAAAAAAATAAGAAAATTGTCTACAGTTTTTTTTTCTTTGGATCATATGATCGTGGCACTTGTACAATTTCATCTATATACAAGTACTCTGAAAATGTTAGCAAATATGGAAATCCAAAATCAAGAAGTGTCATTTTAAAGAAAGCACTTGATGAGGCTACAAAATATGACTATCCAGGAGGAAGTAAAAAACTAACCCCAAAATCCATAACCAAAAAATTTGAAAATTCACCCTTGGTAAATAGTACACCCAAGATGAAAACCGACAACTCTTTACAAATCTCTACAGTGCTACATAAGAAAAATACAAACAAACCCCTGACACCTAATTCACTAACAAAAACTCCCATTTCATCACAAAATGAACCTACTAAATCACAGGATACTGATAAGACTATTGTCTCAAACCATCAAATCATTGAACCATTGCATAACAACAGACAAAATGCTGAAACCTCTACATCAAATCGTCTCTCACTCTGTTTGTCTGTGTTGGCGTCTAAATGGCTTACAGATGACACAATAACACTGTATTATAATATGCTCATATCAAAAATACCAACAGAGGATGTACTTCTGATGAATCCTACATTGACACAAATAATAAAAAATTCAGAAGATCCAGATTTTTTTGCCATTCCACAGAAGATGAATACAAAATCGTATATAATTTTTCCAGTCAATGACGCTCCAGCAGAAGACAGAGTTGGAGGATCTCATTGGAGTCTTTTGTTGTTTGAGAGGAAACAGAATAAACTGTTTTACTTTGACTCAAATAAAACCTATAATTTTGTGCATGCCCAACAAATCCTATACTCTTATACGAGCAATGTTTGCTTGTTTGCTTGCACAATTATCTCAAAAACGGCTCTGACGATTTCCTTCAAATTTTGGAATATGGGGGTTTTGGCCACCAGAAATCGATTGGAGCTGGTCCCATACCTGGGAAAAATCCGGTTTTCGCGCTAGAGCCCTTCAAAGATCCCATGTTATCCTTATGGAAATTTTTTAACTGAACAAAAATCAGCTGATAACTGTAGATAAAATAAACCAATGTGTTACATCTTTAACCTGTGGTTTTAGGAAAATCATACCAATGTGCAGCAAACCTTCCGCCTGGCGAGTGAGCGGAGCGAACGAGCTTTGTGTGAGAAACGAAAGTAATAATTTTACCGAGCTTAAGCTCTGTCCCCCTGGTACTTGTTCATAAGTTATCAAAGCATTTAGGGCTAAGCGAACCCACGTACATACATAAAGTAAGTGTGCCCCAACAAACTAATGGTGTGAACTGTGGAATTTATACGCTAATCTTCACAGACATACTCATCAAATATATTGCTGAAGATAGGCTCAATGAGCTTGACACCAACTCAAGTACCTTCTGGCCGAGTATTACAGAGTGTGATGTGTTAACAAAACGGGCCCAGTTGGCTTTGCTTTTCCATAACAACAATTACATGGAGCTCACCTATGAGACAGTGGATGCAATGATGCACCGCATACCCGCTCGAACCCCTACTCCAACATCCGTTATAGGATATGTCAACAGTACCAACCACCAACATACATACGTTAATTCTGCCAAAATTTCAAAAAAAATTAACCATATGAAGAATGTCCCCTCAAAACTTACAGCTGGTCACAAACAACTCCAGGATAAAAACAACCATTCAGTACTACTAACCAATAGATTTTCCCCTCTCAGCAATCATGAAGAAGAGAATGGTAACAATGCCCATGGGATGAACAATAAAGAAGTTTCATCTCCTATTGTGCCCAAAAAGGTGAAACAAAAACACACTAAACACCCTGTATCAAATAAGCATGATGTGTATGAGAAACCAAATGGAAGAGAAAAAATTAACTGGAAGATAACTCATGGTGATAGTTTACCAAGAAAGAATAAAGTCCATATTTACTCGGATAGTCATGGCAACAACCTCGGTAATCTACTTGAATCATTATTACCACGAAATGTAGAAACTTATGTGTATGCTAGTTCTGGTGATACTGTTGACCATGTGTTAAAAAATGCTGGCAAAATGATAACAAATTCAACAAAAGAGGATGCAGTGGTTATAATTGCTGGTGCCAATAGTATATGTGATGAGACATTTAAAAATCAGTATCAAGGCAGAGACATCGTTGACAAGTTGTGTAATTTTGAACAAAACAACTCTCACACAAATATTGCTTTTGTGACCCAGCTCCACCGCCATGACTTATCATGGGAAAATCCTATCAACAAGGCAATCTATAAAGTTAATTATTTTTTACACCAATCAAACTTAAGTATTATCAACATAAGTGATTTTAAGAGAAATTTCTTCAGTACTCATGGCCAACATCTGAATAAGTGGGGTAAGCGAGTCTTGTGTCGAAGAATTGCAGATTTTGCAGTGACATTGCATTTAAATAACAAGCAGTCTGTTTTGGAAGCCCAAACCACCCTAAAAGTGGTGGAAGCAGATATGGGTGACGTGATAGATCAGCACTGTGCAAACGTAGAAGTAGCGTTTGCACACTGCATTTCTAGAGACTTCGAAAATGACAAAATACATATGAGCCAGGGGGTTGCAGTTACCTTTAAGGAAAAGTTTGGTAAGCCTAGTCTCTCTGATTACTGTGACAGCAATTTGACATTTCAAAAATCAAAATGGGGAGCAACAGTCTATAGCATGGTAACCAAACCAAGATACTTCCTAAAAGCGACCAATTACCCGAAGTACATTGAGGATTATGATCGAGCATTTTTGCAGATGACAGACCATTTTAAAACTCAAAACCTCCGTATGCTCATCTGCTCCCCAATGGGTTGCGTGAGAGACCGCGTAGATGTGCCACATTTTGTAAATAAATTGTTAAAGTTCAAAGCACTGGTGCCTCTGTCATCATTGTGACAAGAAATGACACGTCTGCTAAACGACTGTATAACGGCTTATCAGATGCATCTTTTAGCGAATTTCCCATAGGGAATAAGCTATTACCGTAGGTCTCATGGTAAGACCTAAGCCCGGGACCATGTTACTTTTTTGTTTTTAGGTGCCCAGAGACCAAAAATAATAGTCATTAAAATTTTTATATATATATATATATATGTATATATGTATATATGTATATATATATATATGTATGTGTCCCTAGACACGATAACTCTCGTAAAAAAGGTCCGATCGACACCATATTTGGTAGAGATGTGTAATCCTACGTTTATTCGGATGAGTTCGTAAACCAGACATATCGACCTACCGGAAGGGGTAGTTTTGGGGGGTTTTGTACCCCAAAAATGGTTTTTTTGGATTTTTCATATGTAATTTTTAAAAATTTTAAATTTCTGTTTTGACCATTGGATTTAGCTCAAAAAAACACACAATTTAGTATTTTGAAGCTTTGCTCTATCTCCATTGGTTACCGAGATATTAAAAAGTCTAAAGACAGTACATTGTATTTTGAAGCTCCAATGCTAATCTTATGGAGAATAAGGATGTGTTAATATTTCACTTATTAACCAATATTTTTGGATGAAACTTGGTATTTAGCATCATTGGTTGAGATTCATCCATTTATGGTAAAAAAATCTTGGTTTTTGTGCTTATCATGGCAGCAAACCTGCATACTCTTTTCCCATGTTAATCATATGGAGAATAGGCAAACTCCTTTAGTAATGGACAGATATTGATGAAACTTAGTATATGGCTGTATATGGTCGAAATAAATTGTTTTTATGCTAAAAACCTACTTTCAGTATTCCCCATGGCAGCATACCTGCATACTCTTTTCTATTTATCATAAGGAGACTATACATTTGTTTCCCTATTTATGAGCATGTGATGACATTTGGTTTACAGGTTTATCTGGTCAAAATTAATATTACTAATTAGGAAATTCGCTGAGTACGCAGGTCTGCTGCGACGGGGTGTATTTTAAAATATTTGCAGCAGACAATTCTGAATCAATATTTTGAAAACAATTCTCCGAGGAGCAATTCTGTGATTGAAAATTTAACTACACAAACTGGAAACTCTGACAGCCACGTCCCATACACTACCTCTACACCACAACTGGGAGGAGCCTGCAGTCAAACTCCACCTGATCATCGACAGTCTTCGCAACATCATCTGCCAGAAGTGATAAGTGAGGGGGGTGAGAAAGTCAATGGGTGTGATGGTGTGCTCAGTGTGCAAGAAAGTAGAGTCAGTGATGGTAATCAAACAGAGTATAGTAGCTTAAATCATGTTATAGTTAATGATAGTATTAATGAAAGTCTAATGTTTGAATCTGGATTGAGCAATGGTATAAATGAGTCCAGGAGTTTTTTAGGGAGCATGTCACTTTTTCCACCTTTAAAAATACTGTAAATATCTCACCGTTGCATCATGTCTCCAACAAAATTAACCTACACTGCAAAATGTCTAATAAAATAAATAAGCAACCCTGGATTTTACATTTAAACATTCAAGGCTATGTATATAACTTCAATGATTTGTTATTATTACTTGACAACTTTGACAGAAATATTAAAATCATATCTTTGAATGAGCACTGGCTTCATGACTTCAATATTTCTCTTTTAAATAAGCTAGAGGATTTCAAAATTGGGGATTTTTTCTGCAGGAAGAACAAAACAAGGGGAGGTTCAGCTTTATTGCTCTCAAAAGAAATTGACTTTAAAGTTAGAAGCGATTTAAAAATTTTTAATGAAGAAAATTGTTTTGAGGGCAGCTTTATTGAAGTTGGCCATTGGAAAACACTTTTTGTTTCTATTTATCGTATCCCAAATGTAGACATAGATAAAGCCTTTTTAGAAAAATTTGACAGCATGTTGGATAAGATTTCATTGGAAATCAAATCGAAAAATGTTGTGATTGCTATGGATCATAACATAGATTTTCTTAAGGATGACAAAAGATCAAAACAGTTGCAATTTGTGAACAGCATGGTCTAATGTATCATTTTGTTGTTCCTACAAGAATTACTCTAAGATCTAAAACATGTATAGACAACATATTTTCCAACCAAAGATTTTTTAGTGATCAAACAATAAAAAAAGTAATTTGTGCAGGGAAGCCTGACCATGAAGCTTTATTGCTGTCTTTAGCAGATATTAATAGAGCAAATGTAAAAAAATCTAAGACTACTTTTAGACGTAGTTTTTGTCAAGAAAATTTAAAAATATTTAGAGAAAATTTACAGTTATCTCCATGTAAGTTAAATCCTTTTATGGATCCAAGCTTGAACTATGATAGTTTCCTAGAAAACTTCCTCTTAAATTTCAACAATGCTTTTCCTTTAAAACCAAGTAAAACTACTACCAAACAAACTTTGAAAAAGAACTGGGTAACCTTAGGGATAAAAATATCCTCAGAGAGGAAACGCAAATTACATTCAGAATCTAAATGGAATAAATGCCCAAAATTTTTAGAATATTTTAAAAGATATAAGACAATATTTAATAAAGTTATTGCACTCTCAAAAAAGAGATCAAATGAAATTTTTATTAAAAAATCAGAAAACAAAACTAAAGCTACTTGGGCTGTTGTGCATAAAGAATTAGGTCTTAACAGGAGAGAAAACGAAATTCCATATCAAATTGAAAATATATCAAGAACAAATAATGAAGGTGTACAGAAAACACTAGCAAACAGATTTAATGATTATTTTTTAGATGTAAAAAACAAGGTACGATCCAACCCAAATAAGGAAAAGGCAATAAGCTTCATGGCTCCTGGTAGAGATAATAACACTGTTTTTAAATTTAATATGATTAAACCTGTGGATGTTAGAAAAATATTATTTTCTTTAAAGAATACCAAGGCCTCAGGGTGGGATGAAATACCTTTATTTGCAATCAAACATGTCATTGATTTAGTGCAAGAACCATTGTGTCAACTTATTAACCAGTCATTGGAGCAAGGAATTTTCCCTAAAAATCTTAAATATTCTGAAATAAAACCACTACATAAGAAGAATGATATAAACAATATAGAAAACTATCGTCCTATTGCTTTGCTACCTTCTTTTTCTAAAATATTTGAAAAAGCAATGGAGATTCAATTAAGAACTTTTTTGGAAGAAAATAATATTTTAAATAAGGCTCAATTTGGTTTTCGTAAAGGACTTAATAGTCAAACTTAATAGTCAAATTACAATGGCTAAAGTAATTAACTGTGTTGCACAGCACAGGCTCTGGATGGATCTCAGAGGGCAGTGGGTGTTCTCTGTGATCTATCCAGGGCTTTTGACTGTGTTGACCATAATATCCTGATTGATAAATTGAATAAAATTGGCATTGTGGGAAAAGAACATAGATGGCTCTCATCATATTTAACAAATAGATTTCAAAGGACAAAATTAACTAAAAATAATCAAACTGCATATTCAATTTGGAAAAAAATACAATGTGGAGTTCCGCAGGGGTCAATCCTGGGCCCTTGCTTGTTCATTGTATACGTCAATGACCTTTCACTAATCTCAAATATGGATATCTTTCAGTATGCAGATGATACAATGCTACTTTGTACGGGGCCCAGTCCTGACACCCTGTGGTGCACACTGGACAGGGAGATACAGGCATTGGGTGACTGGTTCCAGGCAAACGGATTGGTCATGAATGAGGATAAAACTCAGATAGTAAAATTTAGCTCAAATAATAAGAATAATAGTGACCTTATTACAATATCTAATTTTCAAATATCTCTGCAAAAAAATGTAAATTTTCTGGGCATAACAATCAACCACAACTTAAACTGGGAACCACAAGTAGATAATTTAGTTAAACGTTTGAATAGCTGTATCTTTTCACTTCGTGTAATAAGGCAAGTTGTTGATTTGAAAACTCAATTGATAACTTATCATGGATATTTTTCATCAATAATGACATATGGAATTTTGGTCTGGGGTAACTCCTGTCATTCAAAAAGAATATTTAAATTACAAAAGAAAGCACTAAGAATTATTGCAAAAGTGTCCCCTAGAACTTCTTCTAAAGATATTTTTCAAAAATTTTCAATCTTAACGTTTTATGACCATTATATATTGGAAATTGCATGTTGGGTGAAAAACAATCTATCCTCACTCAGTGATCAGCCTGTCCATAATTATTACACAAGACATAGAGACAATATTAAACCAGTAAGGCACAGATTAGAAAAATTTCATTTGTCTCCTCAGTATTCAGGTCCAAAAATACACAACAAATTACCATTACATTTGAAAAATATTGAAAATTCTTTTAAATTCAGGACCACCCTGAGAGCCTGGTTGAAGACAAAAAATTTTTATTCAATTGCTGAATACTTAGACAAAGATATGAGTTCTGATTAAAGAAGTGAACTATTTTATAATTCATTATAAGTTGTTTGGTTTATTTTAAGATATTTCTTATACTTGTATTGTTTTCTGTATTGTACTGACTGTATGTCCTATCATTTGTATGATGTAATGACATGTAATAAATAAATAAATAAAATGTAATAATTTTAACTCATGTTGTAGGCACGTTCGGTTAGGCGTGGTAAGGTTAAGTTAGGTTCAATCACATTGAACAAACTGGTTACGTATAGGCCTAATGGCCGGGTAAAATAATAAATAAAGGCTAATTTATTACTTTGGCCAAATCCGCTGGTTATAATGACTAAATTAATCTCTTTGGCCAAAGCATAACTATATATATATATATATATATATATATATATATATATATATATATATATATATAAATTGTTTTTATTTTCATTATAAATAAACTAAGTACCCTTTTTATTTTTTCAAAACATTTATATATATATGAATTTTATAGCTTATATATGAATTTGAACTATAAGATTTTGGCTTCTGGGGCCTTTAAAACAAAAAAATAACATTTCCCGGGCTGAGGTCTTACTGCCGTGACGACTACCATCATAGCGTATTCCCTATAGAGAAATTCGCAAAAAACTGGACAACGAGGTGGTAAGTGAATCTCATGTAAAATGTTGCAGGAAACTTAAGGTGTGGACATAAAGTTAAATTCAATTGATTTATTCTTCACAGTTTATTATAAAAATTTTTATCAACGACAGAATAAGCAATAAATTGTAGGTTAAACATCAATACAGTAGTAATTACTTTAAATAATATAGAAACAAAAATGTTTGTGTGACACCTATGTTAACTAAAATTGGTAACGTTTCCACAGAAAATTTAGAATACCATATTTTATTTTTGCTATGAAAAACTTAAGCCATAATTATCTTTCAAACTTAAAAAAAAGTTTCTTTACATTTAGTTCACAATCTTATAAGCCAAACTATAGATATATTATATATTGTCTATGAATTTTAATACACAGTAAACTGATCAGTAGACACAAACTGATTGTAAAAATGTTAATACTGTTTCAATTCAGCTGTAACTTAGTTCTTTTTTTCATACACAATACTTACGCGACAATAAGCATTTACCTTTTTAATGGAAAAATTATGATACACATAAATATCACAAAAACATTATTAACATTTAATAAACTAGGTGCATTTTTCTATACATTGGCTACTTAACTCTCTTGCAGGAGCCTGAAGGACTGGCTGGATGAAGTACAGTATGTGGGCAGGGTAGCGTAGGTAGTCTTGACCTTTTGACCCTTTCACGATTCAGTTCTTTTCTTATAGTCCTACTGTCTTGTCATGTTCAAACAAGAGTGTTCAATTTAGTGTGACTAATTTGATTTTATTTTTAAACAACCAATGAATTTTTTACTAAGGGCATTCCAAGAGGAAAATTTCTGAATCCCAAACATTTATAACAATGTTTTTGATGATAAAATATAACTTAATATAAAAATATCCTAATCAATAACAAGTAGCTCAAGTTTGAACGATTGCACATTGATTAAATACCCCCGTCGCAGCAGAGCCGCGTACTCAGCGAATTTCCAAAGGAATTTGAGATTTTTTATTTTCCCCATGACACCACAGGAATGAGTATGTAGGTTTATTGCCATATGATGTTGTTAAAAATATTTGTTTTTAGGAAAAGTAATGGTTGGGTAAGGATAAAATCAAATTGTATCAATATTCGGCACTTTTTAATATTCCCCATAAACCCCATGGGGTGAGTATGTGGGTTTCCCGCCACATGGGTGTTGTAAGCAAACATCAGTTAAACCCTACCTAGTGAATTTACATACCAAATTTTACCAAGTTATGTCAATAAATAAGCGAGAAACATGGTTTTATTTATTTTCCATAAAATTCAAAAAAAAAAATTGATTTTCCATAAAAATTGATTCTTTGTAAGGAGGGACTCTCTTGGAGGCAGGTGGTTTTGCCAGTGGAAGTTCATTTGGCTGAGGAAAAAGTTTTTGAGTACTGTGCAGTTAGATATAAGTTTTGTAATTTTCATTGTATTGTTGTAGGAGTTTATCGTTGAACCAATTCAAATCCTTATATATTTTTAGACAAGTTGAGTATTTTGATAGTTTTTTTACTTAGGCAATCTAAATTTTTAATAATAAGCGGTGACATTAACATCAATGTTCTTGTTAATTCTAGGGAACATAATGAGTTATATAATATGCTCAAAAGTCATGGCTTGAGATATACAGTTAAATTTCCTACCAGGGTCTGTGATACAACTGCCACCTGCTTGGACAATTTCATGACAAATATTCCAGAAAGTAAAATCTTCATTGAAGGTATCATATCAAATTTATCTGACCATGATGCTCAAATTTTAAGTTTGGATTTTAATAGTACTAACCCTAAAAATAAAAATAATAATGTTACTTGTCACAAGAGATGTTTTTCTGAGGACAACAAAAAAATATTTGTAGACATGTTATCGGAGGAAGAGTGGCTTAGTGTTTATTATGCACCTGTTGAAAGTAAATTTGATGAATTTTTGAACATTTTCCTTTTTAGCGAATTTCCAATAGGGAATAAGCTATTACCGTAGGTCTCATGGTAAGACCTAAGCCCAGGACCATGTTACTTTTTCGTTTTGAGGTGCCCAGAGACCAAAAATAATAGTCATTAAAATTTATATATCTATCTTCTTATTTCTATAAGGGTTTCGTCTGTTACGTCCCTATTTCTCTCGATCTACTGAACCGATTTTTAAGATTGAGGTGTCATTTTAAAGCTTAGGACATACCGCAGTGACGAATCGTAATTAAAAAGGTCATATTGTTTCGGGCTTCGCCCCCCTCGCCTTTGATTTATTTCTAGAGGGCGCTTTAAAATGTTGACCAACTTTTTATTGCAAGCTCTTTAATGTGAATTGTAATTTAACAGCTGATTACCTTTAGATGAATTTTAAAAGCCAGATAGTAAACAAAAATAGATCTCTGTCACTTTATAATCAACATTCACGTACTGTAGGTGAGTTTCACTCATACAGAATCATTAAATGCGCAATTTGCGCACGGGCCACCTCGTATATATATATATATATATATATATATATATATATATATATATATATACAGGGTGTCCAGCTTCCACCTTTACAAACTTTTCCAGGTTATTACCCACGTCAAAATAAGCAAAAAAGCTGTTAAAATGACCTTAATTTGCATTGATTTTAATGCAAAATCAATGTTTTCATGGCGAAAAATCGCAATAACTCCGTTATTTGTTGTCAGATCCTTACAAACCTTGGTATCATTGGTTAGATAATTTAATTTGTTAACTTTTTTGTGTCTTGTAAAATTTTTATAAAATTTACCGATTTTGAGATATTTGCGTTTGAAAATTTTAAATGGCCGCCATTTTGAAAATACGAGGTGGCCCGTGCGCAAATTGCGCATTTTTTGATTTTGTATGAGTGAAACTCACCTACAGTACGTGAATGTTGATTATGAAGTGACAGAGATCTATTTTTGTTTACTACATGGCTTTTAAACTTCATCTGAAGGTAATCAGCTGTTAAATTACAATTCACATTAAAGGACCTGCAATAAAAGTTGGTTAACATTTTAAAGCGCCCTCTAGAAATAAATCAAAGGCGAGGGGGGCGAAGCCTAAAACGATATGACATTTTTAATTGCTATTCGTCACTGCGCTATATCCTAAGCTTTAAAATGACACCTCAATCTTAAAAATCGGTTCAGTAGGTCGAGAGAAAAAGGGACGTAACAGACGAAACCCTTATAGAAATAAGAAGATAGATAGGCCTACAGCAGAAAAAAATAATTTTTTTCCGGAAATGTATATTGGTATGATAAAGATTCATGCCAAATATGAATTTAATACAACCATCCGTTACGGAAATAAAAATTATTATGTGAAAAAAACAAAATGATGGCTCAGTCGGATAGCCACCAGGTGAGCAGCACGAGTTTTTGCAAATCCAAACTGAGCTTTTAACACATTTTGCTCTACAGGGTTAGGCAAAAGTCTGGATACCCCCAGTTAACTTTTTAACGCGTTGCAGTAGGAAAACCAAACTCGGCACATGTTTACAAAATCAAAAACTGCACTTTTTCATTAACTACACAACTTTGCCCCTGCCCCCAAAATGGGGTATTTTGGGGGCAGCCCCAAATTTTCAAATGTAAACCCCTATCGAGTGGACCCCTCATTTTAAACGGTTTATCAAGAGAAATTAAATGGCGCAAACCGGAGGTCGATATCTCACCCCTAACCAAAATGGCAGCCATTTCAAAATTTGACATGGGCAAGCAAGTATAAGTATGGACACCCCCAATTAATTTTTTAACACGTTGCAGTAGGAAAACCAAACTCGGCACATGTTTACAACATCAATAACTGCACTTTTTCATCAACTACACAACTTTGCCCCTGCCCCCAAAATGGGGTATTTTGGGGGCAGCCCCAAATTTTCAAATGTAAACCCCTATTGAGTGACCCCTCATTTTAAACGGTTTATCAAGAGAAATTGAATGGCACAAACCGGATGTCGATATCTCATCTCTAACCAAAATGGCAGCCATTTTAAAATTCGAGAAAGGTAAATTGACTTTACATTAAATCAGAAAATAGCTTTTTTAGAATCGAGAATATCTGGAATTATTTTAGAATTGAAACTACTAGTTCATTTCTGCTATTAGGTTCAATTCTAAAATAATTCAAGAAATTATAAATTCCAAAAAGCTATTTTCCGATTTAATTTTAACAAATGTAAATTTACCCTTCTCGAATTTTAAAATGGCTGCCATTTTGGTTAGAGATGAGATATCGACATCCGATTTGTGCCATTCAATTTCTCTTGATAAACCGTTTAAAATGAGGGGTCACTCGATAGGGGTTTACATTTGAAAATTTGGGGCTGCCCCCAAAATACCCCATTTTGGGGGCAGGGGCAAAGTTGTGTAGTTGATGAAAAAGTGCAGTTTTTGATGTTGTAAACATGTGCCGAGTTTGGTTTTCCTACTGCAACGTGTTAAAAAATTAATTTGGGGTGTCCATACTTATACTTGCTTGCCCATGTCAAATTTTGAAATGGCTGCCATTTTGGTTAGGGGTGAGATATCGACCTCCGGTTTGCGCCATTTAATTTCTCTTGATAACCCGTTTAAAATGAGGGGTCACTCGATAGGGGTTTACATTTGAAAATTTGGGGCTGCCCCCAAAATACCCCATTTTGGGGGCAGGGGCAAAATTGTGTAGTTGATGAAAAAGTGCCGTTTTTGATTTTGTAAACATGTGCCGAGTTTGGTTTTCCTACTGCAACGCGTTAAAAAGTTAACTGGGGGTATCCAGACTTTTGCCTAACCCTGTATAACTTTTGAACGCGCATTTTCCCGGAGATGCAGCACTTTAATCTTAATAAACCACAAAATTTTAATCAAAATAGTGAGAGCCGTTTTTGAGAAATTTTGATTTTTCACGTTTTTTGGAGGTTTTTGGCGGTAAACTACCCTTAAAAATAAAAAATTCAAAAAATGAAAAAAAAACGCCTGGAATTATTGTGGGTTTGAACCTACAAACCAAGTTTCACCAAAATCGGACCATTGGGGAATCCTCTAGCTCTGTTTACATCCAGACACACAGACACACACACACACACACACACACACACACAGACAGACATCACTCTGAAAACCACTCTTTTGGACCCAGGGGGCACCAAAATGGATAAATTAACGAACAATTCAAATTCTAAAATGTTGGCGAAACCAATACTTTCTCTATGTACACATTTATAGGGGGAAAGGGGGCTCCAAAATGAATATATACATCATCAAAGGAATTGGAAAATTTTTACGAATACAGTAATTTCCCATATACTATGGTATAGGGGGAGAAAGTAAAAGGAGTAGCTACCATTTTTACTTTCTCCCTCTATACCATAGTATATGGAGAAAGTATTGTTTTCGTCAAAATTTTCGAATTTGAGTTGTCGGTGGATTTATCCATTTTGGTTCCCCCTGAGCCCAAAAAAGTGGTTTTCGGAGTGATGTCTGTCTGTGTGTGTGTGTGTGTGTCAGGATGTAAACAGAGCTAGAGAATGCCCTAATGGTCCGATTTTAATTAAATTTGGTACATAGGTCTAAATCCATGATAATTCCAGGCGTTTTTTTCATTTTTTTGAATTTTTGATTTTTAAGGGTATTTTACCCCCAAAAACCCTCAAAAATCATCAAAAATCAAAATTTCTCAAAAACGGCTCTAACGATTTTGATTAAAATTTTGTGGTTTATTAAGCTTAAAATGGTAAATAAAATGACACCACCCGCATCTCCGGGAAAACTCGCGTTCAAAAGTTATAGAGTAAAAAGTGTTTCAAAAATCAATTTTTTGGATTTTCAAAATAGCTGTTGTCTTGAAATAAATTTTACTTATCACCATTAAATCAAGCTCAAAAAACTAAATAATCCAGTATTTTAAATTATTGCTCTACGTCAAGTGGTTGCGGAGAAAATTCAATTTTTCGTTTAGCGGTAAACACAGTACGTTGTTAAAAGTCACATACGCGCGTAGGGTCAAACGAGCGCTGCTCAGCCGGTAGCTATCCGACGGAGTCCTCAAGACATTAATGTTTGAAGCTTTTAACATCTTTTTTACATTGTTGGGAGAAAGTATGTGTCAGTTAACTGATACCGTTTATTTTGTGTCACATTTCAAAACTCATTTAGAAGTATCTATTTTATCTTACTATTAAAAATATAAAACATTAATTATTAAACTTTTAAATAGAACCATTAGTGTCCAAAACTTATTGACTTCACTCATACAAAGTTTTAAAACTTAGTTTTCATTCTAAATTTCTTAAATGACGAGTTATTTGTAAGCGAAACATTGATTTTTTGTGCTAATCTCAGTGAATTTTGCTTCTGTTGCCTACAGGAAGATGGCCGACCGTGCTTCGCTCGTTGTAATGCTAGTTAGATGGGCATGCTCCATCTATTATGTGATCGTTGGTTCCTTCCTTTACAAGACAAAATACCCATTTTGATGTAATTTTATTATAAAAAAGTATCCACGAAAATATAAATATGATAGGTTTTGTAAAAAGGTTTGGAGCTGGTATTTATTTGGCTACTGTCCTTTCAACAATAGACTAAAGCAAACAATTGTTTTTAACAAACATGTAAAAAACAATGAACACGTAGTTAACAAGTTGAAATATCTATAGTCATCACGTTCCATACATACTTCCTTGAAACACAATATAACAAAAACGCAAATAATTACATTCCACAGAACTTGGGTTGTGTGGCTGTGTAAAAGTTGTACAATTTTTTAAGTGATGTTTTCCTTCAACTATATTCAATCATGCTGAGGAAAGTTGATTAGTTTTAAAGCCACGTCTTTAAAGGTAAAATACGTTCAGCAAGCAGTGTTCATAGAAAAGTTGGTTTATTTGTTGGTATGTGATCTACTTCATAAAGAATCATTTAATTTTTGTGTGTGTGTTAACTTTCATAAAATAATATCTCCGATACTCGTTTGTTGATTTTTTGATATCTGAACAATTCTGTACAAACAAATGTTTATTTAGTTAGTTGAGAGTACATTGACCTCACATTATATTTGTCGCATACAGCAAAATCGTTTATGATGTGCTTAATGACAGGTGGTTCATCTTTACGTTCGACTCAACAGCCAAGCCAGTCCGTCGGTCAGGGGCTGCGCCAGCTAGAGGAGCGAAGGGGAGCGAGAGAGAGAGAGAGAGAGAGAGATATTGCTGTATAAGTGATTTGGGTGTGTCGGCGGTGCCGGCAAGCAGGGGTTGGTCCCACTCCCATAAGCGCACCCGCAACCACGTGTGCCCGCACGCGCACGAACAAACAAACCACTTTCACTTTTTTTGCGCCCCTAGCGCATCTTACAGTGACTGCAGGAGAACTAATTTGGCTGCAGCAGGAAACCGCGCTACACATTCTACATAAGCTTGGGCAGTCTCCTACTTCTAAAGTCAATGATCTCGCTTATTTATTGACATAGCATGAGGTTTTTACAGTAATTACGGAATTGGGGCAACTAATTAGGGGGTGGCCCCTCCATCCACCATTACACCTAGAATTTTTACATAAATAATTATCATTTCACAGCTCAAAACTCTTTAAAGAATTTTGACTACGAAGGGGCATTAAAACCCCTTAAGGAGATTTAAAATTTTTTTTTACTATTAGTTGTGAATTGTGTGTGACGGTTTGTAACTGTCTCAGCTGTCCAGTACTTTGCATTTAGTATTAAGTATTGACAATTGTTAATGATTGTATAATCCTTACAACAAATAAAGATTTATTTATTTATTTATTTGGTGGAGCTAGCCAGTTTAATACATGATTCTTTTCAATAATTTACTAATTTAGGCCAACACCTAAAAAAAAAAAAACAATTTTTAAAATGGCTTAACAGGTGACGGAGAAAATCCAATAATAGGTTTTCCATGTTATTCTTATGGGGAATTAACAAAACCCTGTATCCCACTTATTTATTGACATAATCAAATTTGTTATGTACATTTTCTAGATAGGGTTTAACTTATACTTGCTTAAAAACCCATATGGCGGCATACCTACATACTCACCCCCATTTGGGTTTAAGTTTTATGGGGAAGATAAAAAATTGTCAGCGTGCTTTATACAATTTCGTGTTTATCTTCATCAATCATCGATTGACTTAGATTTTCTAACAAAACACCATAGCAGGAAACCTACGTACTTGATCATATGGCGTTTTTATGGGAAAATTAAAAAACTCAAATTCTATTGGAAATTCGCTGAGTACGCAGGTCTGCTGCGACGGGGGTATTTTGTATATTCATGGGCCATATTGTGCTTGTAGGCTAAATAGGCCTAATTTATTTATTGCACTCGTAAAACGAGCCAATTTCTTTATTGAGTAGGCTATATTATTGGTTGGCCTTGGCCAGGTATTTAGTATAGAGGTGGGCCGAAGTAACTGGAACTGTTTCATGCCCGGAACCATGACAGTACCGCTCCAAACTTTGGAACTGCCGGTTCCACTCCGCCACTAACCAAGTATGCGACTCCAATAGGCTTGCTGTTCTACTGAACTCTGGCAGTACCATACGAGGGACAGACAGTTCTGTGGCGCTGCTTAACTCTGGCAGTACGGTACTGGGAAAGACAGACAGTTCCGAGGCTCTGCTAAATTCGGGAGGGATAGACAGTTACGTGTCACCGCTCTGTGCTCTGGCAGTACAGATCTAGGTGCTGACATTTTCATATGCATTCTGACTGTCGCCAGTACCGGGTAGTCTGACAGTTACTCGGTTAGGACACAACTAAAATCAAACAGCCCTCAAGCCTATTGTGATTATTTAGCTATTCAGTAATATAATTCACTGTTTATCAAATGTTAAATATGTTAACCATTGGTTGTTAACCAATCAAATAATATTTTAAGTACACAAGCCTATTAATTTTTCGTACGTACGAACAGAAACGACTGCCATGGCAAGAATCAACACTCATTCAGGGTTTAAGCTGCGGTCGCATTTGTCACATTTTGCGACACCCACCACAAAATGCGACAATATTCAGATAGTCTGTCGTGATTTTGCTACAAAGATTTTAAGAAACAAGTATCTCGAGAATCACGGGTTTTCAAATTTTATGTTTTCTGTCATAAAATGATGTCTAAACTTGTTATTTCTATCAAAGTAAACTAACTTACAGCTTTAGATAGTTAACCTCAATCTATAGCGTCATGATCTCAACTCAAAAATTTATTATTTTGTCAAAATAAATAAGCTTACAAAACAGGAGTCTTAAGAATAATTTATTTTCCTAAGTTGGTACGAAATAAGTTAGCTTTATCCAGTGAAGGTGCTGTACCTATTGCAGTCTTTCAAAACTAAGTAGAAATGCTTTGTAACGCAGAATGAAGTGTTCTGACAAAAACAACCGTTGGTGTCAAGTCGATCAGAATCACTTATTTAAGACATAGAATACTAAACTTTTTATTTCTCCCTTTGTCCCTCGCGTACCACCTGAATGCTCTCATGTACAACCTGAAATGCTCTCATGTACCAAATGCTCTCATTACGTGTACCACCGGTTGAGAAACACTGCTATAGGCTGATATTAAAACACTTATTATGCTATGACAGAATAATTTAAATAAACTTCAGGGCTTGTAACAGTTCTTGAGGTTAATCAAAATAAAAAAATAACCAAAGGGATAGAAAAAATAACCAAAAAAATCCTTGAATTAACCCAAAATGACGCTAAAAATTCCAAAAACCGGCATTTTATCGGGATATTAAAAATATGTAGGCAATAAAAATTATGTAGGATAATTTTTAACAAGGTAACTAATCATCTACTAAAGCAAGATTAATAATAAAATAAATTTTAAAATAAAAATGAAATCCTTCCCGAGCCATCTTTTACTTTTTTCTTTTTATCCTACGAGCTTCATTCAAAACGATCAATAAAAACCTAATTGCCCTAAAAAAAATAACCAAATTCCAAAAAAAATAACAACAAATAGGCCTAACCAAGAGCAAAAAAATAACAAAAAAAGAACCTGTTACAAGCCCTGTAAACTTACATATTAACAACAAAATTGTGTTTTCGTAAACACTATTGTGTACCCAAGAGTACAGTAACTTATAATAGGCTAGAGATTACCGAAACCCATCCCTTATTTTCAGGTGCCTTATTTGGCAACCCTGCTCGGTTAGTAGGCCTAGGCTGGGCACATGAGCAAATTTGTAGACCTAGTTTTAAGTCAAGAAAATGATTTAATCATTGAGCAAAGGTAACAATGTATGTAGAATTTAGTGTAGGCCTATATGGTCCACTGCAATGATCCAGTAGTAGGCTTATTTCATTCTCCAGGGAAAACTTGGAAAGGACTAGCCTATAGCCTAAGACAAGATTTATTTTAAATACGGCACAATTTATTATATGTGCCTATTCGCTTCCTGTTTGAGGAAGCGAAGGGTTGGTTTGAAGTAAACAAGCTTAAGCTAAATGAAGATAAGACACAAAAACTCATATGTTCATTAAGTACATCGTTAACACAGGAATATGCGAACGTTACTCTGCTTGGCTTTGTAATTGATCCTAAACTAACCTGGAATGATCATATTGAGAATGTGTGCAAGAAGCTAGCTAGAGTACTCTTCTTATTGAGGAAATTGACTAAGTTAGTTGACAGATCCTACCTGCTTGTTGTTTACTACGCACTATTTCACAGTCATGTCATTTATGGCCTACAACTTTGGGGCCATGCATCAAGCTGTTCTCGAATTCTCAAGCTACAGAAGAAGGCTGTGCGTATATTGACGGGAAGTGGGAGATTGGACCACTGCAAACCACTGTTTGAAAGGACTGGCATCTTAACTGTGCACAGCTGCTACATACTTACCTGTGTTAGTTTTGTTCAGTCTAATCTGCACAAATTTATGGCCAGGGACCAAGTACACAGCCACAACACCAGGCATAAAAGCAAATTAGACGTTCCTCGCTGTAGACTGAGCAAAACCAAGGACTCCTTCTCAGTTGTAGCAATTAAACTTTACAACAAGCTTCCTGACAGCATAAAGCGGCTTGAAAGTGTTAGGTTCTCCGCGCTGCTTAAGTCCTGGCTGAAGAACAGACCCTTTTACTCGCTGCAGGAGTTCTTTGAATATGACTGTGTGGGCTTGGAGCAAGCTCAACATAATGATCCCATCCATTGCCAAGAATTTTAGTAAAATCTACGGAAGTCACTGTTCCCTTCCAAGTGTATATATATATTGTAAATAATCTGTAAATATTTGACGCTGCTAATCCAGACATGTCTGGTCACAAGCAAAGGAGGAGGTAATAAGGTAATAAGGTAATAAGGTATGACAAGTACCTAAACTTTAAACTTTATTTATAATAACTGAATACATTAATATGAATTAAATCATGTCGTGTAAGCTCTAGACGGATCTTCAAAAATAATACCTTTGCAATGTAACCAACCACCGGGCCTTAACCTAAAACCAGTAAAATCGGTGCCCATTGCTAGGAGAAAGAAATTAAAAATATGGTTCAAAACAAACATTCCCTACCTTTATATCAGGAGTCGCTCATTTGAATATTGGAATGAAACACAGCAAATAAACTTAACAGTAAGTTAATCAATCACTAAAGGAGATGGTTTAGTTACACTGACCGTACCCGTAACCTGACCCTGACCAGCGCCGGTGGCGGTGGACGGCCACCATTACATTACAACTACAACAAACAAACAACGAAAAAACACGAACGGAACGACGGGAACGACCGACGACCGAACAGTACTGCAAGTGTTGCCAACGTTGCAGGAAAAACAATTTGTTCTCATTTGCGTTGAAGATTGTTTGCCTCAAGCAAAGTAATAAATTCAATAAGTAATAAAGGAATTTTAAAGCAAAACTAGGGTAGAATTTATGGTTGAGATATTTACCTTGATTGGTAATTTTTAATTTCATAACTATATATAATGGTTTGTTATTAAATAATAGTTAAAAAATCTAAATTAGAGGTCGCACATAAACAGCACGAAAAATTCTTTCGATTTGCATCAATTGGACGATACCCGAAAAGGGTCCCCAAAACTGTGCATCAACTGGCTGAAGCCCGTGCCAGGTATACGGTAGTTGGCGGCGGAATAAATCTCCTCATTTACTGGTAGGCCTAATCACTACCTTCCGTATCACCATTGACTTTGGATCTATGTAGTATCAACAGTCAATGGTATCACAAAGTGTGGTCAAACTCTTGGCTTTGGCACTAGTATTCGTAAATATTTAAGCGGTTTTATAAACTTCACTCACCATGTTATTGGTTATTTCGGTCTGTTACGGCGTAGTTTTCAAAGGGACAGCATCACCCAAGGTGACTGTAGATCAGGGCCAGGTGAGCTACATCCCATAAGAGCAATGGTGTCACTTTCTGCGACATCCGTGGATGTCGCCACAGAGGTTTTATTGGTTGAAAAATTGTTAAAAAACCAACATTTTACTCTTTGTTACCTGCAAGTGCTGCCAACGCTTCAGGAAACAACTATCGTTCTCGTTTGCGTTAGAGATTTTTTGTCTCAACTATTACTAAAATAAGGAATTTCAAAGAAAACTAGGGTAGAATTTATGGTTTTAGATTACCTTGATTGGTAATTGTTGTTTGGTAATTACCTAATGGTTTGTTATTAACTAATAATCCGAATGTAAAATAGAGTAATATGGTGTTGTTACGATAAATATCGTACTCGTGGCAAGACTGCTTCATTCGCTTTTTCAATCAGCGGTGTAATGGTAAATATTGTAACTTGACTTCCGTTTTAGTTTAGTCGCTTCAAATCCGGAGCACAAAAAAGCTATTCAGCTGACCTTAGGAAGAAGTTATGCTTCTCCTCTACAGACCTTGAGCATCACCCACGTTGCATCGGATTTTTCGTAGATGTTTTTTTTTTTTTTTTTTTGAAAGTGTGCTAATTAATTAATTGTAAATATTTTGTTGTTTGCTTCGTAAAAGTAGGCTCACTTATATTTGTTGTTAAAAATAGAGGAATTATTTAGGACATATACTTTTCTCGGAGAAATTTATCAGTGAAAGAGCATAAAATTTAATATTTAAGGCTGGATACAGGTTCCAAAGAGTTTTTAAACCGTCAGAGTATGATAATATATCGTTAGTATGGGAACTAGATTTAAATTCAAATACAATAATTTATCCTCCCGCTATAGAAATGAACATAAACACGAAGCTACTCTGTTTCATCCATAGATTTAAACAATTACATCTGGATCGGTAACACAGTGTTGCAAAAACGAGCCGTTACCCCCACCACTAGTTGGGGTTAATCGGAGTTGATCCACCAACAATAATCATTTCAGCTGAAATAAAAGAATGTAAACAAACCAGACGCACTAATAATAACGATACCAGCGGACATAGCGCGGCGGCGGCGGTAACCCAATTACCCAAAGCAGTGGTGGGGGGAACCGGCAGTTGGTTTTAACGCTATTCCGCCATCTCAGTTACCCAATGTATCTAGAACAAACCAAGGTAGGTGACACCAACAGCTGATTGAAGCATTTTAAAGTATCTCCTGCACCTTTGACGTCATGTTGTTTATCTTGACTCATGAGTGGTTTGCTTTGAATGTTTTAAGTGCTGCACCTTTGACGTCATCGATTTTTTATTGTTTTGGTTTATGTCACCTACCTCCTTCTCATTCTAGGTTTCTTGTCAATTACCGATCCAGATGTAATTGTTTATATCTATGATTTCATCAGATGAACAGATTTCCCTCAACAAATTTATCCATAGCCTCAAGAAGAAGGCAGTTGGTATTGACGAGCGGCCTACTAAGTTTTTCACCGGGAAATAAGTCAACAGTCAACAAACATAAAAAGTAATAAACATATTTTAGTTCTTCGTTTAATTTAATTTAATGTAAAATTATCTAATTTGCATATATTAAAACCATATGTTGTATCATGACATAATACTGAAATAGACCCACCAGTTCGTGCAGTTAATACACGTCTCTGGTCGTCCTGGCTACCTGGCTCAGGTCAATTCGAGCAGTTGAAGCACGCCCAAATCATATGAGTAATATGGTGTCGTTACGATAATAAGCGTCTACAGCCTGACAGCCGAATATTGCAAAAAAAAGTGGCCTGCAATGTAGAGGCCTATGGTAGCCCAGGTAAGAATTGGCATAGGTACAACAGTACAATCGAGAAGAGGGTCTTAAATAACTAATAGTATTTACTGACTGACAACTTAATCTGGGTGATCCAGGCTATTTTTTATGGTGTGAAGTTTGTCTATTGATTTAATGCATCATATTACACAATTAGTTGCCGTTAAATAAATAAATAAATATTGAAGAACCGGAATAATAATTTTATGAGAACTAACAAAGGATAACATAAAAATGGGGAAGCTATTAGTGGTACGCCAATGTTTCAAACCTGCTCATACAACTTTCCAATATGGGGACTACATGAAGGGCACTGCCCTACAAAATATACAAGAACCATCCTTAGCTAAGCTAAGAAAACTGAGTGACTTTTGTCATCTAGTTTTTAAGACCTATGATATTAGGACTACTTGTTGACCGTATGGAATAAATTTGAGCTGGATAATCAATCATAGGGGCCGATTTTAATGTTTCCATAAAAAGGTCCGTGTAAAAGAAAGCAAGTAAACAAGTCCGTTAAAAAAATAAGAAAAAGTAACTGGACTGTATAATTTACCGGAGCTCCTTTTGCAGTTCTTATCTATATTAATAAAATTGGAGTTTTGTCTGTATGTTGCTTAGAATTTTTTTAATTTTTAATTATTTTTACTTTTTATGCGTCGCAGAATTCAAAATCGGTGTCATCTAAATTTTTTTCCCCTCTGTCTGTCTGTCGCTCTCTCTGTCATTCTGTCTGTAACGCTCATGGGTCCTATTTTGTCCTCTTTTCACTGGATAACGACTTTACCTAAGGGTCTAAATTTTTTTCATATCATAGACTAGAGTGGTGTGAAGGTTCATTACAACTTTAATTGACTTAGCGACCTTAGGGCTTTGCCCCATAGTACCGTCAAAATAGCCAAGTTGTGCTAAAATACCAATCTTTAACCTCTTTTCACACGACAAGGGCTTTAGTAAATGATTTGAAAATTTTTATTATTGTTAAATGTTGCAATTAGAACGATTTTAGCTGCTCTAAAGCATCGTTCATAAAAAAGGCTCTGCCTTATATAGTCGGCGTCAATAGAACGGGCGGGTGAAGGTCAAGCTAATTAACATGTAGTTAAATGAGCAAAAATCAGCTGGCTTATTAAAAGACTTGACCTTGACACGCCTGTTCTATTGCTCCTGACTATAGTGAAAGAAATATTCAATGTTAATCTTATGGGAATATTTAATTCTACCTTTTTTATCTATGCTCTTTAATCAGCTGGATTAGACAGTTTGTCATTTTCACCACAGATGGCAACACATCACTGGCGCCGACTCCATGGGGCCCGAGGGGCTCGAGCCCCCTCAACATTTTCCCTGGGGGGGCTCAGCCCCCCCAGACCAGAAGAAGTCAAGTTAAAATTTACATTCGTGACTTAGTGTAAAAGTAAAGGTTTTCGTAAAACTGGTATTTTTACAAATTATAATACCACTTTGTACTTCAACACATTTTAATATAAAAAATTAAATAGTATAACCCCTGTAAATTTAAACCCCCTTTAAAGTGCAATAATTAAAACACATGAATATTAAGGCATTTCCTTTGTATTGTTCATAAATGAGTAAGCTGCCCGATTCTGATTTTTTTATAATTGTTCTAAAATCAGCTGGGGCTCAATTTTTTCTTATTCAATAATTTTGGAATTTTTTATTCCAAGTTTTGTTTTCACCATTGACTTTGAGTGTACATAGTCAATGTTTTCACGGAATTCTCCTTGTCCAAATTATCATTGGTTGGCAGAAGTTTGAATCTTTAAACTGCTGTTTTGGGGCTTCACTTCGGGCTTGCTTATCAATGTGACTAAATGTGACAATCAGTAAATTACATGTAAAATGCTGTAACGTAAAAGCACTATTTTTTTAGAGTTGTAAAACGCTTGGCAAGGGATTTTTAGTTCAATGCAAGGAATCTATAAGAATAAGCCTCCTGCCTACGATTCGACAATCGTACTCGGACACCTGAAAAGATTTTGTCCTCATGTAAAGATTGGTCGCGTTCACGAGCTCTAATTGGTGTGATCGGGGTTTTATCGATACCTTTTCAAAGGCTTTTTACATGCGATTTACTCCTTGACGACTACCATGGTAGTCGCAAAAATACCACAGTTTCTCTTATGGGATTTAGCTCACCTATCCAGATGGAGATGCACCAACCAGTGGACCGAATAACGATCCTCATTACCATAGGCGTCATTTCAGCATTCTGATTGGGGGGGCAAGATTTTCATAAGGTCATACCCCCCCCCCCCCTTCTCACAAATACGCCAAACATCTTTAATTTCTCTAAAAACTGTCAATTAAAGCTAATTAAGTTTACATTGTGACACTAAGCTGTCCATAATCTGTGAACCTATAATATAATCTCACAAACCCATGAAAACAATACCCTAATGCATGTAAAGTTTGATTATATAACATGTTTCTATAGCCTATATGTAGAAAGTCATTATTCTTCGGGAACTGCCAGTGGTTACTGTGATGTATAACACCTTAAGAAATTTAATGCATTTAATTGGTTAATTGATGCTAAATCGTTGAAATTAAAAAACAAAAACCATCACTTTATAACTAGTTATTTATTTTTATTGTACATTATTGACAACTATAAAATTTTACAGTCGGATACATAGACTAAAACTCCATAGGCCTACATATGGTAAAACACCTTGTTTTATCTTTATCAAAAATTAGTTTATGACAAAGCACCTTTGCAGTCTGCCGCATAAGAGACAAAAATATCATTTGTTGGTTAGGATCAGTACAGCTACGGTATACATTGCCCATTACATTACCGAAATTGCTATTGAGGACAAGAAGGGTAAAAATTAGTAAATAAAAAAAAGATAAGTAATAATTTACAAAAACATCTATACATATTTAATACGTGATACGGGTTTTTGTACAAGAAACTCCTCCCACAATTTTCAATAGATTTTAATGATTTTAGAGCCATTGGATAGAGCTCGGCGTGAAGTTGTTTCTAAAGTATATTGGTAAATTATCCATTAAAAAAGGGGGACCTTCAAGTCCTTAAAGTTTGTAATTTTCCCATTTGATTACCCATCACTAAGGAAATTGATTGATTTTAAAGTAAACAGATGTAAAGTGTAAACATCGGACATCAGCGAAAGTACTATATACCAATATTCTAGATACTGTGCTATATACTATATCTACCTTTTCACTCGAAAGAGGTTATGTTTAAATTAACCAAGGCAATGCTCCGGTCTACCTGAGCACGAACGACTTACCGAATGCCGCCTCGCGGCCGTAGCGCTAAGCGAGTTCGATGGCTGCAGAGGTTTACGGGAATCGTGTATTAAAATTAACTAATTAAGATAGAGAATGACTCTTAACTTCTTTTAAAAGTAGAAAGATGGATCTCGTCTTCGCTGGTTTTAGAACTTTTAAATAAAATTTCTAGTTTCAGTTATAATGGTCTAAAATCATCTGTTTTTCTCTAGTGGCATCAAGTTTTATAGATGCAGAGGTTTACGGGGATCGTGTTTTAAAACTAACCAATTAAGATAGAGACTGGATCTTAACTTTTCTAAAATCAAAGAGACGGGTCTCTTCGGCTTTCTTTTTTGAATTTTTAAATAAAATTACTAATTTCAGCTATATAACTGTCTAAAATCATCTGTTTTTCTCAATGCAAATGCAAGGGTTTTTAGAACCCTGTTATCTTTTGCTAAATGCAGCCTAGAGCTACAACTAATGTCTCATATAAAAGAAGAATAACGGTGCTAAATTTACTTTCTTACACTTTGGTAGTGTTATCAAAACTAATGGAAAACATAAGTTAAAAATCAAGACAACAGATAATTTTAGACAGTTATAGCTAAAATTAGAAATTTTATTTAAAAATTCTAATAACAGAGCCGTCAAGATCCGTCTTTTTACTTTTAGAAAAAGTTAAGAGCCAATCTCTATCTTAATTTGTTAGTTTTAAAACACGATCCCCGTTAACCTCTGCAGCCATCAAACTAGCCTCGCTCGGCCGCGAGGCGGCATTCGGTAACGTCGTTCGTGCTCTGGTAGACCTGGGACTTCCTGAATAAAGATGACGATTGCAGAATGAGTCAATTTAAGAGTTTTGTGTAAATAATTCAAAGTAGACATTTTGTTTAAGTCTGATTCAGAAGTTTACAAATTGTTATGTACAAATATTTCACCATATTACATAACCTAACATTTTATTTTCCAATAAAAAAAAAACCAAAATTATTGGGGGGGCAACTGCCCCCCCTTGCCCCCCCCCCTCCCCAAATGACGCCTATGCTCATTACCACTGATTATTGCTAGTGAACGTGGCCGTTGAGTGAAGAAGGTTAAGAAAGTCAATCAATTACAGTAAATACGGTAAATTGTTTTTAATTAAGGTTATTATATAACATTTTAAGAGTGTGCAAAATGAAGACTGCAAGATACAGGCCTACTTTAAGTTCTCTCATTGACTATAAATACTGTACAATATCAACCAACTTTATGTACAAAATCAATGGTTCCATCGTTTATGTTTTATGTCAATATTTTCTTTTTCTTCATTATTTGATTTATAAGTTCAGTACCTTTAAATATGTCAGAAATAATGTAACTACGTTAACTTAATAAATGCAGTTAGAGTTGTTTATACAGTAGAAAATATTATTTCAATAGACTTTTGATTTTAATACTGTAAGGAAAACTTCATACATAACATAATCAAGAAAATAATAAAATAGAACTGATTTTTAAAATTCGCAAAATTTTCTGATAGTTTATCTCTGGTTTAGGAAGTTTTAGAAGTAATTATTCGGCAGATCTAAAAAAAAGTCAACTGGTGATAGATTTCGTATTTTATTTATCATGTTGAGGTTTTAATTGTTTTGAAAATGATATATATAAGTAACGTCGTTTTAGTTTTTCTAATGTAAATGGACGTAAGCCTGTTTTGTAGTATTGAAATAAATAAATTGTACCAAAAACATTTCTGTTTGACGATTTTATTCAGCCATGTGATAGGGTATAGGCTATCTGGCCTTGTGCTAAGCATTAAACTTTGAGTCAATTTCTTTTTTAAATAAAATTTTTTTATTTGACTGATGCTGCAAGTCAACCAGACACCAATTTGAGTTTTATTCATCTAATTACTTAATTTATTGTCAACCCTTAAAAGTTGGAACCCAAAACATAATTTTTTAGGTTAACCTAGAAGGCAAAACCATTGACTATTTACACTACAACGGCATTCGGTGGACAGAGTTACAAATAAAAAGTATTTGATTTTGGATGGAATGACGTACCATTGTTATTATTAGCAAACAAGGGTTCGTTATCTTTATTTTTAATACATAAAAAACTGTTATAATATAAGTTTAAACAAAGGTTATATGAACTTAAAATTATGTTTCCTTAATTATTAGGAAAATTTTAATAGGAGAATTATCAAATTTCTCCCAATTTCTTCGAGCCCCCCCAATAATTTTTGAAAGTCGGCGCCCATGCAACACATAACATTTTAAATACAGACTCTTTCATATCTAACCCTTCAACTTTTCACTGGCCTAAATACAGTGAATAAAGTCAACTAATTCTTGGTTCTAAATATGAATATTAAAATAATTTATGGAAATTATTACAAAACGAGTTTTGACCCTAAAACCTTAAAATGTTTCTTATTATCATTACAAACTAATTTTAGTTCCCAATTTAGCTTTCATTGCACGTTCTGACAAAAAGAGGTGTATTTCATCAAACACAATAATATTATGTAGTTAAAACCAATGAGGTTTATAAATTGCTCAATCTTTCAAGTAGTTCGGGTATAGTTGGGGCAATATTATTGTGTAAGAACTTGAGTAGGGTTCTTATTTGTATTCATTGGTTCTTATGAAGAAATGAGAAAGTCTTACAAAAAACACTCATAGTACCACTGTAATTTTCATTCAAGGATCATGCTGATTGGTTGAATGGAATCAGATGGTTTAAGAACATATTTGCAGATGTTTGTTATTGTTTTTATTTTGTGTAAACAAACAAATATACTTATTTTAAGAGCGCTTCCCGTGGCAATAAGGAAAAGTAATCCCACCATCAATGCTTAATTTTTCTCCGTTTTTCGACATAACTTTTTAACATGGGATGTCACTATTTATTCGATTTTGTATACATTGGCAACACATGAGGTTTTAGGTAAAAAGGTAAAGTCAAAGTCTAAAGACAAAAAAATTGAATTAAGTAAACCTAATATCTACACTGCGGTGCGGTGCCTATACGTTACTGGCAGATGTTGTGTTGTTTTACTTGGTTTAGGAATTAAAATTTTAACTAATTTTGAATTTAGATTTAATATTGTACATGTCTCTACATATCTTTCATGGGTAGAACAAGATGCAGGGGTGGAATACATTGGATTTGGCATATAGCTATCGTCACATCCAATCAAGGATTCAATATTAGATTTCATAAGAATCTATAATATTTTTTCAAGTCTGAGTTTTCTTAAATCGTCTATGAGTTTATACTCATAGAACTATAAAGTAAATCACCATACGAATATAAATGTTTAATCAAACTGCAACAAAATCATTAATAGAAATAACGTCTAGACTAAATGAGAAATGGATTTAACAAGATTTTGACAAATGTACCTGGTAGCTATTAAACACAAAACTTGATATCTAGATACGATAGAATGAACCAACTGAAGGTTATATGTTGAATTTTTGAAATCACTAATATCATTCGTTTAATAAACTGTACACACACCCCGTGCGAAGAACGGGTACACAGCTAGTGACCAATAAATCCCTGAAATGCCTTGCAAAAGGCAGCAGTTCATAGTTTTAATGATTAAACATGGTACTAACCTGCTTTTACGTTACAAAAATCCAAACGAAACAACCATTCGTAAACAAAACAAATCAGTCAAAATGACATTTGGTGCTTGAGTTTGGTGATCCTTATTCTTCTTATCTGCTAGTTTGGTGCACCTTCTTCTTCTTATCCGCTGGCTACTTTTTTATGCAATATTCGGCTGTCACGCTCTAGACGCTTGTTAATATCGTACCCGTTGAAACACTGCTTATTCATTCTCTTATTCAATCAGCTGTGTAATCAATGGTAAATATTATAACGTAACTTGACTTTCCTTTAAGTTTTTACACTTTATATCCGGAACACACAAAAAAATAGTTATACAGCAGACCTTTAGAAATCAGTTATGCTTTTCCTCTACCAACCTTGGACAACAGCTAGCTAGCTAGTCAGCCTGTCAGTCAGCACCGCCTTGGGCACCACAAACTGAAACCAAAATAATATCGAAACCACTCATACATGTGCCGAACCAACATAAAGTACCGAACTCTGACAAATACCGACCACTAAGAAATATGGAAAGCAACATTCGGCAAGTTTCCATGAGTCCCGGAAAAAAGAATTAACGCTCCCGGTTGCTGGGAAATTTAACAAATATTACTCTTTGTGACGTCGCAAAGTAATTCGATTTTCCTTAGTAATTAATAATTAGTTAATGTTAAATTTTCAAAATTTCGAGGTATGAGGGACCTAATATAACTATTCAACTAAACACTTACCAAGTTTAAAGAAAATCGGTTGAAAAACGGCGTCCGAAACAGGGGAATCAAATACCATGTTTGGCATTAAAAGCCGTATGATTAACATTGTTGACTGCGCAACAATGGGCTACTGGCACAGGGGTGAAGATGACTCTTAATATGTAAAAACATTTTGTTACAATGGATTTAGTCACTTCTCATTTCTGACTGATGTTTCTAAAATTTTTATTGATACAGTTTTAAAAAAAAATTTTTAAGTTTAATAAAACAGGAATTTTCTCTTGGCAGCAGCGGCTGCCCCGGTCGTCCCGCCCTCGGGGCGGCCCTGTTGGTGATTTCCTATTTTAACTACTGAATTTTGACAATAATAAGGAATGGGTTGGCCATAAAATAGTACATACGCATCTGTTTGATTTTAAAAGACTACCCCCGCGACGGGGGTATTTTTTACACTTAATAATTTTTATTTCTGTAAGGGATGGTGATTAAGTTCATATATTGGATATAAACTTTTATCACACCAATGTCAATTTTCAGAAAAATAATGTTTTTCAGAAGAGAATTTCAAAATGGCGACATTTAAAAATTTGCTAACTCACATATCTTAAAATTGGCAAATTTTATCAAACTTAAAAAGAGACAAAAAGGTGACAAATAAAATTAACAAGCTAACAGTACTAAGTTTGAAAGGATATGACGACAATTGACAGGGTTGTGATTTTTATTCCAAAATAATCTAAATTTACATGCATGATAAATTATAAATAATCAATGTTTGTATGCACACTAATCTCAATAACTCCGTCTAACCTGGTACCATTATTTAGATGGGTTTATTTGTCAACTTTTTTGTCTCCTGTACAATTTAGATAAAATTTACCGGATTTGAGACATTTGAGTTAAAAAATGACCACCATTTTCAATTTTAATACTTTTTTATTAGTTTTAAAAATCATGTTTTCATTTAGAAAAATTTTAATTTCTCCGTTATTTATGGTCAAATGTTTTAAGAATTGGTATTTCTGAATAGCCAATTAAACTTTACACATTTTATGTGTTATACTATTTTGATAATATTATACATTTTTTAGACATTTAACTTTGAAAACTAAAAATGGCCACCATTTAAAAAAAGAAAAAGTCAGAAATGTCAAAATGTATAAACAAAACAATCTTCACGTACGTAATAGTCATACCAAGTTTCAACTCAATACCTCAAGTGGTTTTAAAGATCTCACGAGTTAAGCCAAAATTACATATATTGTATAATATCAGGGCCGCCCCGAGGGCGGGGCGACCGGGGCAGTTGCCCCGGGCGCCGCGGCCAAAGGGGCGCCGCGGCCGAGAGGAAATCCCCGATTTTTAAAGGCTTGACAAAAATTGTAAAAACTCCATCTATAAATATTTTTGTTACAAATAGTTTAATAATAATTTTGTTGATTAGTTCAAATAAACATTTAAAACAATTTATTATAGTCGGGGAATGAGTAGTGATTAGTTATTCATTGTAACTTTAAACCTTTTTTTACAAAGCAAGTGGAAGTGAATCATGATAGCATCGCTTTTGGCTGCATGTAAGCCTACTACTGGCAAGCTGATCTTACGCACTGCAAAAATGGATTGAGCGCTCATTTTTGAGCCCGGCGGTCGCGCAGTTGTGAACTACGCATACGCCCACCCCGTCACTCATTCATTACCTTAACCCCTCATGTAATTTGATGTGATGTGGTGTTGGTGTGTACATTCTCCCTTATTATTTTTGTTCTGTGTCTTACATTAACTAGCAGCATTACATTACATTACAAAACAATAGTAAGATGTACAAAAGTAGTTCGATGGAAATTTAACAGCTGTGTCCCTGTGTACCCACTCACCCACTTTCGCCCTGCAATGTTATCATTTGTGGTTATGTTTATCATGTGTAATACCAGAATAAAATGTGTTTCACAAAAAAATTTGCAACAATGTATCGATTCTCATCGGACTGTCTTCGTGAATCTATCTTCTTATTTCTATAAGGGTTTCGTCTGTTACATCCCTTTTTCTCTCGACCTACTGAACCGATTTTTAATATTGAGGGGTCATTTTAAAGCTTAGTACTGGTATATACCGCAGTGAAGAATCGTAATTAAAAAGGTCATATTGTTTCAGGCTTCGCCCCCCTCGCCTATATTTCTAGAGGGCACTTTAAAATGTTGACCAACTTTTATTGCAAGTTCTTGAATGTGAATTGTAATTTAACAGCTGATTACCTTCAGATGAATTTTAAAAGCCAGATAGTAAACTAAAATAGATCTAAGTTATGTCACTTCATAATCAACATTCACATACTATAGGTGAGTTTCACTTATACAGAATCATAAAATGTGCAATTTACGCACGGGCCATCTCGTCCTACTACAACAGCATTGAAAAGTTAGCCATGCACCTAATTTAGTGCTTAGAATTGTAATTTAACATTACAGTTTACAAGATATGACAATTATTTAATTTAGGGGGCGCTGGTCAAAACCTTGCCCCGGGCGCCTATTGCCCTCGGGGCGGCCCTGTACAATATGATTGTATCGAAGCAAGGAACAAAAATACAAAAGGGTGCCAGAGAGCTAGGGGACACCCTAAGCTTTGGCAGCAATGACCAGGTGATTAGAATTCTTGTAACACTAAACATTTGAGATTTTTTATGTATACATTTCATATTAACGAGTTTAAAATATACATGGCAAAACTAATATTTTCATGGCATTATTAGGCTATCTGTACCAGATACTTGGGTAAAATTATAAGGATTAATAAAAAAATCCTTAAATTAATTAAAAATCAATATTAGGTATGAGTACAAATGGTTTATTGATCTTATCACCAAAATACCTTTTCTGAGCAAATATAAATATATCAGGCTTAGTATGGTACATAAAAATGTTTTACAATATAAATACTGTATCCCAATTCTTTGGTGTTTTTTAATAATTCACCCATCGCTTGGAGACGTCATGTTGAGGCATTCTTGTTTCCAATCCTGAGTTGCGTACTTTCTTGACATATCCACAAATTCTTGGAGGTCGCAGGGAGACTTGCAGTTTGGAAGCTCTAGCAGTTCAGGTACATCAGAACTGTTTGATCGCCCATCGATTTTTAAAACCTGTTTTGTTAACAGATCTAATTTATTTCTGGATGTTAACAGGAGTATTTGGCTTTATTGAAAATTGACAGTTATATTGAAACATTCAAATCGAAAGCCATTATTATTGATTATACATATCAGGCAATCATGTGCTATATAACATGAAGTTCTGAGGATTCAATAAAAGCTATTTATTATAGTTATTAGATTAAATTGAAGTGTGCATATATTTTCATGGCAGCAGTAAGATAAAAATTGGATTTGTACGAGGATTAAGCCTAAACCCATTATAAGTATACTTAATCTATGATTAAAAATAACGTTGTCTTAGGCGGCACGAACAATTAGAAAAATTATTACAAAACCTTCCTTGAAAAAAGGTTTATGAACAGGGATCTTTCCTCAAAAACTATTCTAAACGGCCCCTTAGAATGTTTGGAAAACATTTTCTAGACATGTTTATAATAATTTTTCAAAATATTTCTAGTTTTACTCTTTTTCATTTTATTTATTAGTTTTTTACTCTCTTTGTAAGTGTTTAAAATAGGTTCCAGGAAACGTTTGAAACATACTTTCAAAATATGTTTCAATAAGTTAGGGTGAAATTAGTCATAGAAAGGAACATAAATATCAATGTTACTTTTAGAACATTACTTATTGTTTTTGTGAATGTCCAGATACAAATAAGAACCTCAAAATAACTTACTACAATAACAGAAATCATGAAAATAACAGAAAACTTTTATAAGCTCGGAGTTACAATGCTAAAATCTTATGTCACATTTTTTCTATTTCGATATAACTTTCCTAATAACAGAATTTCACTCTTCCAACGCCTACATATACAATTGGATGAATGTTTCTATAACCTCCTCTTTTATAAAGAGCACTCATGTAGCTAAATACCGTATTAATATCTTTGATATAAAAAAGTTGTTCATTCATTATCCATCTACCTACCACTCAATATAAAGCCGTTTTACCATTGAGTACACTTTCGCACTAGACTGCCAAGCCAATGCAATAACCTGTTGACACAATTAGCAGCGCGCCAGGCGATCTTTTTAAGGAACTAACTGAAAAACCATCCCGTGACAATTCAATTAATTTTTGTAATCAATGTTGATACAAAGAAGATCACTATGACTGCTCCTAACATTGATACACTAATCTGAATGATTAACAAATCAATTTTGTAAGCCGTTGAGTGAATAATGACTATAGCTACATGAGCACTAGGGGGCGCGGCATGGACGGCCAGGTGGTACGGCAATTTTCAGAAGTCAGTACAGAAATATTAAATATCATATGATTCCTCGCACTGGACCAGGACGCTATGGCACGGACAATCCGCACCTTCCCCCGTCTTGCAAATAATTGGGGTGATCGAATCTCAGGACATTTCAGGCCATACCAGCAGTGTGTGTACCCTCTAGGCGGGATTTTTCGCATTTTTTCCATTCTATACCCAGATCCCAACGGCAAATTTAGTTGTTAAAACAAGGATATGTGTATTAAAGTCGATAGTTCTAATGGATAAGTTGCCTACAGTAGGCCTAACTTGTTAATTTTGAGACAACCCGAGTCCTTTACTAACGTAAAATAGTATGAATATTGTTTTTATCTTATTCTTCTTTTTTTTCTTGAAAATGAAACTTGTCATTACTAATTCCTCAGCCTCATGCATATTATTCATCCCACTCTTCACAAATACTGATCTCTTTTGACAGAATAAGGTGCAGATCTTTGGGACGGCGGAATGCCGAACTTTACAAGCTTTAAAGATCAAACAGTTGGCAACTGATTTCCATTATTCTCATCTATCAATGTTGTGGTTTTTGTTTTGATTTTTGCATAAGTTTGTAGTAATTAATACATAACAGATAACAGCTAGATGAGTTGGCACTAATCGGCAAAACTGTTGTAAATTCAGCCTTGCAATTAGTGATGCCTACTACAGATAAGGTTTCCAATTTGATTCTCATCACAAACCAAAACTACTGCGGTGATGCTATGTTGGTGTCATTTGTACTAAGCCTATAACTGATTTTGTTAACTCGTTTGACCAGTAGAGCGGCAGTCTCGTACAAGTACACAATACTGACCAGCAGCTGGCGTTCGGATGGCAGGTTGGAGTTGCGATGGACCTCGAACACCAGCGAGGTGGAGGCAAACGGGATCATCTCCTGGTTGTACCCGAGCACCGCCATCAGACTCATGATGGTGATGTCGTGGCCGACGTGGATCAACATGCGCATGCGCTCCTTCCCGTGCTCCGCAGTTTCCATCTCCGGCCGCTTCAACAACAGCCCCAACAGGCTGTCGAGGAACGGGCCTGTGGTTTCAGATTAATTAGGACTTCTTAAACCAGCTGATAAAGTTGTAGCTGTAACACTATGAATTAAAACTGAATGTTTACTCAAATTATTTGAGTTATTACTTAGATTACTGGACTGAAAGAATACTAGGAGGGGGAGATTTATTCTGGTGATATTCCATTGGATAAATCCTTTTTATCATTAATGTCCCTGTTATGTCCTACTTGGTATTTTTACATCAAATATTTAGTTTATCAGTTTACTAGTTTTAGCGAATTTCCCATGGAGAATAAGCTATTACGGTAGGTCTCATGGTAATATCTAAGCCCAGGACCATGTTACTTTTTCGTTTTGAGATGACTAGAGACCAAAAATAATAGTCATTAAAATATATACATACATGTGTCGATACACGATGTGTCGATATACATATATGTGTGCTAGACACGATAACTCTCCTAAAAACTCAACAAAAAAAACTCAACTGTCCCGATAACTCTCCTAAAGGATCAAGACAAAATTTGTTAGAGATGGGGCAAAATTTGTACCTCAAAAATGGGGTTTTTGCATTTTTCAGAGTATCAGTTTTTTGAGTTTATCAGTTTACTAGTTTTAGCGAATTTGAATTTGAATTTTAGCGAAAATTTTTAAATTCGATTTTCATCAGTGGATTTAGTTAAAAAACACACAATTTAGTATTCTGAAGCTTTGCTCTACCTCCATTGGTTACCTCGAGATACTAAAAAGTCTAAAGACAGTACATTGTATTTTAGGGCTCCAATATACAATATCTTAATTACAATATCTTATGGAGAATAAGGATGTGTTAATATTTCACTTACTAAGCAATATATATATATATTTTTTTTACTTTGTATTAAGCTTCATTTGGTTGAGATTCATCCATTTATGGTAAAAAATCTTGGTTTTTGTGCTTATCATGGCAGCAAACCTGCATACTCTTTTCCCATGTTAAACATATGGAGAATAGGCAAACTCTGCTTTTATTTATGGACAGATATTGATGAAACTTAGTATATGGCTTCATATGGTCCAAATAAATTTTTTATGTTTAAAATCTACTTTTAGTGTTCTCCATGGCAGCATACCTGCATACTCTTTCCCTATATTTACCATAAGGAGAATAGCCATTTATTTCCCTATTTATGAGCACATAATAAAATTTTGTTTACAGGTTCATCTGGTCAAAATTATAATTACTAATTTGGAAATTTGCTGAGTACGCAGGTCTGCTGGGACGGGGGTATTTTTATATTTATTATTATTATTATTTTAATACAACTTGTCAATTAGTTACTTTTTAAAGCTTTTTCTTTGGGTACTTAACTTTCAAATAAAACTGGTTGGAGCTGCTGAAAGGCACTGTAAATTTATGTAAACAATCAGCAAAAGTCAGAATAGCGATTTAGTTAATACAGGTACGGTTATTTTCTTGTAATACCTATAAGTATTTTGATCATTTTCAAGCTTCGCAATGTCGTGTGTCGCACCATGAGGCTGATGATGGGCTCGATCTTGGAGTGGAATATTGGCTGGGCCCACGTTGGCAGAGGCATGTTGTTTTCTTCCTGGAAAAGTATTCTTATGTATTTTCTGGATGAATATCCTTACATTTACTGATCAACTGACTGATGGACAAATGAAAACTGTTTATAAATAAATGTAGAAAGGGCGTAGTAATTTTTTAACGTAACTCCATAGTTTTGTTATATTACAATACATAAATTGATTGTAAAATCAGATAAAATTTTTTTAATTTTGTTTTTGGAAATTAGTGTATTTTGTTCATTTATTAAAAATAAATTCCACTTTGCTGACTATTAAACTGACAACCTTCCCATACAAGCAGAATTATTTATATATTAAATAAAGCAAGCATGATCCTTTTATGGGGTTTCAAAGGGGTCAAAAATGGGTTTTTGGCATTTTTGGATCTCAATTTTCAAAATTTATCAATTTGAACTGAAACCATTTAAAAGACCTCAAAAAAACAAACAATTTGGTATTTTGAATTTTTATCTTAGCATAACTGGTTACAGGGAGAATCCAAAAATATGCTTTCCACGTTATTCTTATGGGAAAAAAGAAAACCCTATATCTTGATTATTTATTAACATAACTTAATCAAATTTGGTATGTACATGATCTAAATAGGGTTTAACTTATACTTGCTTACAGAACCCATTTGGCGGCAAACGTACATATTCTGATACTCACCCCCAGGGGGTGTATGGGGAAAATAAAAAATTGCCAGAGCTTGATACAATTTTGTGTTTACATTCACCAATTATTGATTGACAAACAACACCCTATGGCAGCAAACCTACATACTCGATCCTATGGTGGTTTTATGGAGAAGGTAAATAATCTGAAATTCCATTGGAAATTAGCTGAGTACGCAGGTCTGCTGCGACGGGTGTATTTAGTCATGTATTGATTAGTGGGCGGTCTCTAGTATTTTATAATTAAAAAGGTTTATTTAAAAATGAAATTCTAAAAATATATTTAATATAAACAACAACATAAAATTCAACCAAGGAAATTCAGTAAAAAGATCAGAGCCTCCTGAGTTTTTGAGAGATCTATAGTCCCATAGTTTCATGCTTTTGATTAATTTATTATTGTTGTTTGTCATAAATTTGTATTTTGGTCATTGTTTTTGTTGTTATCTTCTTTTTGTTTAAATATTGGTTGATTATGCGGAATTGAAGAAGACTCTCACAAGAACTGTCTAGATTGCTAATTGTTAATAATTGTAATTGAAAGCATTTTTGTTAAGTATTACACACGTGCAGACAAGCCTTTGCTTGTTTTTACACTTAATATGCTTGTTAAAAACTGTTATTTTAAGTAAGGATTGATTGATTGATTGATAAAACTTATGTATGCATTATCTTTATATACTTTATTTGAAACGCCGACGGACTCAAGGTAAATATGATTGAATGGTGAGGGTGATGATTGTGATGGATCAGATGAGGTGTAGAATACAATAACTAGAATACAATTTGTTACTGACAAATATTAGCTGATTTATTTGTCAGGATCATTAATTTAACCCAGACCAAAGTTATTTACCAATGCCAACATTAATTAATTTACACCAATAAAAGACTCAGTCTTGAGTTTACCAAAACAGCCAGGATCTGGTACAGGAGAAACACCTGCGACAGTATGGACATGCGGCCCGAACCGCCCGAGATGTCGTTGTATGAAACTTACCAGAGCAGCAAGGTTCTGGTAGAGGAGGAACACCTGCGACAGTATGGACATGTTGCGGCCCGAACCGCCCGAGATGTCGTTGTATGCAGGGGTGTATTTACATATGGGCTAAATGGGCTATAGCCCAGGGCGGCAGAATTCAAGGGGCGGCAAATTTTGAAAAAAAAGGGCAATTTTTAGGCTTCAAATTAAAAAACTCAAATAATTGGAGGCTGAAATTTTTTGGAAGAATTGTATGGAAAAATTTGAGAACCGATAATGACTGTTTTCTAAGCGAGATCATAATATCTTATCGCAAGGGGTCATTAAAGAGCTTAAAGAGGAGCTGGGAGAACTCAGCACACGTTGATCTGTCACGGTAGCGATCCACGCGTCGTCGGCGCAAAGGAACCATCCGCCCCTCGCCGTCCCCTACGTCTCCTCCCAAATATACATCAGCCACCGCCGAGCTGCACCAGTGCATTCGGGATAAGTTATTTGAGGTTATGTCAGTTTATGTGGCAGTGATAATTGATATCGCCATTGACACTATTGTGACTTCAAACTTTAACGGGAAAACACATAAATAGCCGTAACTTAGCTATTGCAATTTAAATAAGGTAGTAGGTCTATATGGTGTTGTATCTAGAATAAAATTAAAATCTCTATGCCAATTCATTATTGCAACACTCAGACGTGTCTAAGAAACCTCAAAAAAATCTACTGGGACTGGGAAGAAGGTCACAGTATTCCGCCCTATTCCACCAGCCGTGAACTACACACGAGCACAAAGACTAGTTTCGACTGTTCGCAACGGCACTTGTTATTGTGTCTCAGATTGGTCAAAGAACCAGTCAAACACTAATAGCCATGCTTTGAGCCACACTTTGGTAGTTCCTGCTTCTCAACGCAAAATCTTTGATTTCAAGTTTTTAAATTTTAAGTTCCGTATAATGACTATTTTCAGCTTTTTATGTCCCCTCGCGTCGAAATAGCATAGGAATTGGGGCAATAATTGTGGATATAATTAGGAAATTATGGCGGGGGGAGGGGGCGGCACTTTTTGAATAGCCCAGGGGCGGAAAATTTCCAAATCCGCCTCTGGTTGTATGAAACTTACCAGAGCAGCAAAATCTGGTAGAGGAGGAACATCTGCGACAGTATGGACATGTTGCGGCCCGAACCGCCTGAGATGTCGTTGTATGAAACTTACCAGAGCAGCAAGGTTCTGGTAGAGGAGGAACACCTGCGACAGTATGGACATGTTGCGGCCCGAACCGCCCGAGATGTCGTTGTATGAAACTTACCAGAGCAGCAAGGTTCTGGTAGAGGAGGAACATCTGCGACAGTATGGACATGTTGCGGCCCGAACCGCCTGAGATGTCGTTGTATGAAACTTACCAGAGCAGCAAGGTTCTGGTAGAGGAGGAACATCTGCGACAGTATGGACATGTTGCGGCCCGAACCGCCCGAGATGTCGTTGTATGAAACTTACCAGAGCAGCAAGGTTCTGGTAGAGGAGGAACACTTGCGACAATATGGACATGTTGCGGCCCGAACCGCCCGAGATGTCGTTGTATGAAACTTACCAGAGCAGCAAGGTTCTGGTAGAGGAGGAACATCTGCGACAGTGCGGACATGTTGCGGCCTGTGCCGGCCGAAATGGCGTTGTAAACGTCCACCAAGTCCTTTATCCCCATTTGGACGTACGGAATAGCCTGGACCGAGATGTTCTGCTCAACCAAGAACCGTGGACACTGCTCTGGCTCCAGGACTAGCTGAGAACATCCGATATGAAGTGGTTTGACATAAAAATGGAGTATTTATATGAAGAAAAACAAATAAATTTTTAGTTATGTACTAGATAAGTTTGTTAGTGTTGGCGCCCCTGATTATATTTTTCCCTGGGTTTTTGGCATAATTTAGCATATTTATTTGGCCCAGATTTGCATTGCTATGAATATGTCCATGCTAAAAGATTGAACTTTTTTTGTTCTCATTACCTCTTTCTTGAACTGCCCCTCTTTTTTCTGTTCTGATGTACACAACTTGTTTCTTCATTATTAAACAATAATACAACGTGGAAGTTAATTTTACCATCCAAAACACTAGAAACATTTAATTATAAGGATAACACATCGGTTTCATTTCAATATTTTTTACTAGATGCTAATAGAATTTTTCCTATTATTTTGAAATCTTAGAGACTAGAAGTAAATAGAAATATTTCAACATTTTTGTAATAAACTTAAGACTATACGCTGTAATCATATTCAACTACTCGAGTTTTTAGTCTACTTTTTATCAAAGGTCTGATTTTAAAAGATTTTTATTTCTTTGAAATCATCTTACATTAACACCTATTTAAAGTTTAAATATGTTATTTTTTATTGCAAAAGTAAACAGTCCACTATTCGTTCCTAGAACAGTCCTAAAGGCAATAACAAACCACACGGATGCAACACACAACTGACCAGAGCCTTGTCAAGCAGGTTAGGGTAGATGGGTATCGGCTGCCAGGTGATGTTGGGGTGCCACTGCTGCCGCGCCAGGGGCGGGTACAGGCCGGCGAGCAGCGTGGCAGCACTGGCCATGGTGCGATCCACGAGCGTCGACTGCGGCAGGATCTGCGACCCGTGGTACAGTGGGCTCAGGAAACTGTTGTACAGCCGCCGCAGTCGCTGGCCCAGCCGGTACATCTGGTACTTGCCTACCTTGGGCAGGTATGAACCATGAGTACGGTTGAGTGGGGGGTGAAGGGCTACATAATCTTTTGGTAAGAAGTATTAATATGATGGTACAGATAACATGGAATATCTTGGCCTCTGTTATAGTTCACTATTAAATTCAAATTGGTAAACATATGCTAATAAAACCAGTCTGTAATTTCATCGATCCACTCCAGTTGTTTGAGCTGTAAACGGACATGATAGGCCAAGATATTCCGTATTGTCTCTGTACAGGTTTAAAACCCCTACAAATTGAGGTTATTTCCATTCCTAAATTTAAAATCTAAACATATAAAGGGGAAAGCCCTCACTCACTCACTGACTCAATCACTCATAACTAATTCTCCAACTTTGTGACTAGTTAGAGTGCTGAAATTTGGAATACTCATTCTTTAGGCTTAAAATAGGAAAGTCTGACTATTTTCATATCAATATTTACAAAGGGCTATACGCCCTAGACATCCTCAAAGTTATCAAGTTATCTGTCCCAACGAATATAAAACTCAATTTATATTCGTTGGGACGATTTGAGAATATTTATACCTGTTGAGACGATTTAAACTTTGCATTTTCCCGCCACTTTTTATACCTGTTGGGACGATTCGTTTTTCTATCTGTTGAAACAAATTTCGCGGTTATACCCGTTGGGATTATACCTGTTGGGACCTCGCCGATGGGTCATCTGATATGTAGATGGTCTTAAAAAAACGTCGGAAGTAGGTAAACGTTAGCGAAGGTAAGAATGGAAAGTCCAATCGTTCTATAACATAATATGTTCAATCGTTTCCTAAACTAAAATCTGGACAGCAGCAAATAGGTCAAAGACCGGATGTCAAACGTGTTGGGACACGTTCAACTCTTCAAAGTAAAACTGCACCAGAACTATCAACTGAAGCGCTATATTCACTCTGGGGATTCATATAGAGAGACAGCAAACGAATAGTAGAAAATTAAGTTATAATTACTGTACTAGGTAATTTTTTGTGCGAAAACCTACAAGAAATTTTCCAGCATGAGAAAACTAAAGTCTAGAAAATATAATAAGACCTAAAATATTTTTAGCAATTAATATAGAAAACAAAGCGGACAACACCTGAATGTAAAGATACGCTTTCGATTCAGTAAACTTCACTTTTAACAATAACATAGCAATCAGAGGGAAAACCATACGCAAACAACTATGCGCCCAAATGAGAATAATTATCGGGAAGAGGTGTAGTTAAAAGATATAATTTAAATACAAGCGAGAACTAAGCGACTATAATAGCCCTCCAAGCGATATCTTTAAGAACCAACGTACTTCCCTCGTACACATAATCCCTCGTAAGCATAATCATGGCATTATTTTTTTTTCACCATATTCAAAGTCAACATAACCTGCAATATTCTTATCATCTGCCAGTTGCCGGCAACGTTGTTCCCAAAGTGAAAGTTTGTAAATTGAGGTTAGCTCAACTTTTAAAACCATGGTATTTTTATCAAATTTATGTGTCAGTGTCAGATTAGTGTTCAGTGTTTATGTCCAGTATTCAATGTTATTTTATTCTCAACGAAACCCATTGGGTGAATATATTTGTTAAAATTGGTCGACCTATAGATCCTGACTGATGATGAAGCTACGGCTTTGAAATCGATTTCATTGGATCAATACAAACATTAGGATTGCTAAGGTAAGAACTCCTTATATTAATAATAATAAATAAAGCTTTGAAATTTGCCCACGGCTCATGTTTTAATCCCACTCCCTAGTTTCCCTTAACTCGTAAAAAAATATAATGGAGTTGTGAAATATTAATGAACTAAGTAAATAGTCATGCTCAAAAGTTGTTGTGTAAAAATTTGGAGATACGATTATGATTGCACATGATTGAGGTAATAATAGCTGTATTCTGAAAAGATAAAAGTGGAATAAAATTATAATTTTATATAGAGGATCGTTGTATGTAATAGAAGAAAAACGGGACTAAATCAAGATATTTGAAATTAAAAAAAAAAAATTTATAGGCTAAGATGCTTCAGTTCCGCCACGGGGTGGCCAAAAAACTGAGGAATCATATATGTACCATATAGAGATACGATAACAATTTTATCATTCAAAATCAGCAATTATTAGTTTAACAATTTTAAATGTTATATATATTAGTTCAGAAAATTAATAAAAATAGAGCCCTAGTAGTATGTAATAGATCACAGGGTATTAGGTACTATAATCATGAAGTCTTAAAGTCTTTATATAGTCTTAAAATGAAGAAAGTTGCAACTTAAGAACCATAAAATCGGCGTACATTATGCATTTTCAACCAATGGTAGTAAAAAAAAACCAATTGTGAAATAATAGCCAAAAAAGGATTATCGGTTAAATTAAAATATACTGAAAGAGTTACAATAATTGATAAGTATAGAATAGTTTTAAATTACAACAATAATAGGGTTAATCGAGACTTGAGGTGAGAGCACTGCATTGAGGAAGTTTGTCGGACAAAGTGGCAGCGAGAAAAATTACTATCGAGTTTAATTCAATTGGTTATTATAATATTTCTCAGCCTGATGGGTCATCAGATATGTAGATGGTTTGAAAAAACGTCGGAAGTAGGTAAACGTTAGCCAAGGTAAGAATGGAAAGTTAAATCGTTCTATAACTTGATTTGTTCAATCGTTTCCTAAACTAAAATCTAAGCCTGATTGGAAGGCAGCAAATAGGTCAAAGACCGGATGTCAAACGTGTTGGGACACGTACAACCTTCAAAGTAAAACTGCACCAGAACTATCAACTGAAGCGCTATATTCAATCTGGGGATTCATATAGAGAGACACCATACAAATAGTAGAAAATTAAGAATAATTACTGTATTAGGGTTTTTTTGTGCGAAAACCTACAAGAAATTTTCCAGCATGAGAAGACTAAATTCTAGAAAATGAAGAAAGACCTAAAATATTTTTAGTAATTAATCATTTACTTTACGGGCGTTACTGCGGCAAAAAATATGCAGTACTAAAATAATATGTTTAAAGTATTCGCACAAGCTTCGTAGAGCTCACCATAGTAATGATAAAATTAATAATATAATATTGTAACAAAGTATTCCAGCACTACACTCAATCGTCTCTCGAAAGACAAGAGTAATAGCAATAGCCAATATGAACAAATGAATTTTAATATAACGAAACAAGAACCTCACATTTCAATCAACATTTTCGTATTACTTTAGAGTACGTGCATTAAATTTATTTCACCATCCTTTAAACAAATGTTATATTACAGTTACAGCTATATTACAATATACTGTAAACTGAAATTTGCTTAACGTAGTTTATACAACGTTTAAGATCACTGCTCTGCAAAACTGTCACGAAAACTTCATCAGGAACAGGTGTGGTTAAAAGACATAATTTAAATACAACCGAGAATTAAGCGACCTTAATTTATAGTTACTATAGAAATCAAAGCGGACATCACCTAAATGTAAATATACGCTTTCGATTCAGTAAACTTCATTTTCATTAATAACACAGCAATCAGAAGGAAAACCATACGCAAACAACTATGCACCCAATTGAGAGTAATTATCAGGAAGAGGTGTAGTTAAAAGACATCTTTTAATTACAAGCGAGAACTAAGCGACTATAATAGCGCTCCAAGCGATATCTTTAAGAACCAACGTACTTCTTTACCGACACCTCGGTATTTATATAATTTGAAAGTTGAAAATTTGTAGTTTTGGGCATAATAGTGTATATATCAAAGCGAGTATTACCCTGGTGAAATAACCCGCTCTCAATGCATGGAAACACCGTCGTCTACATAGAGTTGTTTATGTTTACATAAATACAATATTTGTATCAAACACGGGTGTAGTTGAAAGAGATCAATTAAACACGAGCGAGAACTAAACCTGCAAAGTAATCTACGTTACCCAAACGGTGATATACGCTCACAGGGCTGAACTACGTTACCGACAAATCTATATTTTTTTACCTTTTTTATACTTTAAAAGTAAAAAAGTTGTAGTTTTATGATTTTCCCTAAATTGAAACATCTCAAAGAATGTCCATGCCAAATTTCAAGTCTCTATCTTAAACGGTCGCTTCAGGAATTTAATATCATCAGTGAGTGAGTCAGTCAGTTACACATGGGGCTGTATATATTATAGACTCGCCTACGGCTCGATGGGGGCTCCGCCCCCATGCCCCTTATAGGGTTGCCCCAAATTTGTTAATTACTCTTAGTCTCAAGTACCGAACAGGCTAGACCCCCCCCCTAGGGGTTGCCCTAAATTCGTAAATTAATAAAAAGTCGAGTTTAAAATACGTTAGTTCCACGGAAGAACTGCACAGTCAAGACAGTAAGTAACGAAACCGTCAAATACACAAAATTCACAATCAATAGTAAACAAAGCTTTTAAAAACTCATATGAATCGATTTTAATACCCCTTCGTAATTAGAATTCGTTTAAAAGTTTTGAGCTGTGAATTTATAATTATTTATGTAAATATTTTAGTTGTTATGCTGGTAAAAATATATACTTTAGATTAGACGATTGTTGTTGTGTTAGATGATAAGAAATTTCAATTAAAAGAGTTATAGTTGTTGTTATTGCTATCATTATATTTAATAGTAGTAGTTATGGTAACAAATATTTCTCTGTTCGGTAGCTAAATATAAAGTTTTAAATTTCTATAAATTGTATGTATCCTATCCTATAATATAATACGAGCTATGTCTGAAGGGATGTGTGTTCCACGATCTCGAAATGTAGCTGTTAGATTTTGCTTAAACTTTGCACTTAAGAGTGTTTTGGCCCAAAATTAAGTTGAGAAACAGCCTCAGTCCCAGGAAAAATCGAAGTTGGTCTAAATTTAAGTTTAAAAATCGTTATTTTTAATATTGGTCTTATAGGTTGCTATTTTGGTAACGAAATAACAACTAAAAGTAAACAAAAATAAAGGAACATAAATTTTAAGCAGTTTTTTAACAGCTGTTAGATGTGAAGAGTCTGGTGTAGATTTAATAGCTTGATTACCATGACACTATAACAAAAGTCAATTGGTACTAAATAGAGATACAATTATGGGAAAATTGACATAATCCCATGCCTCACCCAAATCAAATAAAAACTTGTAAATTTCAGGAGATAGAAGAAAAACGTTTAAATAGCGTATAACATTCAAATCAAAGAGCGAAAACAAGAATTAAATAACATGAAAACAAAATAATAGGAAAGAATAAAAACGGGGATGATCCGCAAAAAAAAACCCCTACTATTACTAACTACTAATTATAAGAATATAAAATCGAGACCTGTGAAATAATAATTTATTCATAAAACCTGTTTGTTTTGTTCAATAGTCATTTAAAAATTCTCAAAAACATATTTTAAGTGTGTATTAAAATATAATGTAAAACACTGAATATAAATAAAACAGAAAGATAATAATAATTAACTGGCTATTGATTATTGTACAAAGTAATAGAAGTATATTACTTTAAGATCACGGGACAATTTCATTGAATGCGAAATTCGGCCTAAAGCGTAACCAGGGGTGAATTTGAATTAGTGTTCTAAAATAAAGTGAAAATGAAACGAGAACCTAACATTTAAATCTGTTCTTTTTGTTCAAAACTCATTTAAAAATTCTCAAAAACGTACTTTAAGTGTGTATTAAAATATAATGTAAAATACTGAATATTAATAAAACAGAAAGATAATAATTAACTGTCTATTAATTATTATACAAAGTAATATAAGTATAATACGTTAAGATCACGGCACGAGCTACACAGTAAATTCATTGAATGCGAAATTCGGCCGAGAGCGTAAGCTGGGGTGAATTTGAATTAGTAATCTGAAACGAGAACCTAACATTTAAATCGGTTCTTTTTGTTCAATACTTATTTAAACATTCTCAAAAACATATTTTTAAGTGTGTAAAAAAATCTAATATAAGACACTGAATACAAATCAAACACAAAGTTAATAATTAACTGTCTATTAAGTATTGTACAAAGTATGTTTCGTTAAGATCACAGCTCAAGCTTCACAGCAAAATTCATGTAATGCGAAATTCGGTCGAAAGGATAATCTAGTGTGAATTTGAATGTTATATTACAGTTACAGCTATATTACAATATACTGTAAACTGAAATTTGCACTAACGTAGTTTATATAACGTTTAAGATTACTGCTCTGCAAAACTGTCACGAACAGGTGTGGTTAAAAGACATAATTTAAATACAACCGAGAATTAAGCGACCTTAACTTAAAGTTACTATAGAAATCAAAGCGGACATCACCTAAATGTTAAAATACGCTTTCGATTCAGTAAACTTCATTTTCAATAATAACACAGCTATCAGAAGGAAAACTAAACTTCATTTTCAAAAATAACACAGCTATCAGAAGGAAAACCATACGCAAACAACTATGCACCCAATTGAGACTAATTATCAGGAAGAGGTGTAGTTAAAAGACATCATTTAAATACAAGCGAGAACTAAGCGACTATAATAGCGCTCCAAGCGATATCTTTAAGAACCAAAGTACTTCCTTACCGACACCTCGGTATTTTTATAATTTGAAAGTTGAAAATTTGTAGTTTTTGGGCATAATACTGTATAAATCAAAGCGAGTATTACCCTGGTGAAATAACCCGCTCTCAATGCATCAAAACACCGTCGTCTACACAGAGATGTTCATGTTTACATGAAATACAATATTTGTATCAAACACGGGTGTAGTTGAAAGAGATCAATTAAACACAAGCGAGAACTAAACGTGCAAAGTGATCTACGTTACCCAAACGGTGATATACGCTCACACGGCTGAACTACATTACCGACAAATCTATATTTTTTAACCTTTTTTATAGTTTAAAAGTAAAAAAATCTTAGTTTTATGATTTTCCCTAAATTGAACCATCTCAAAGAATGTCCATGCCAAATTTCAAGTCTCTAGCTTAAACGGTCGCTTCAGGACTTTAAGATCATCAGTGAGTCAGTCAGTTACACATAGGGCTGTATATATTATAGACTCGGTTACGGCTCGATGGGGGCTCCGCCCCCATGCCCCCTATAATAGTTCCCCCGAATTGTTAGTGGTCGATAAAACGAATCGATGCCGAAAGGAAATTGCCGTTAGTAGTTTAGAGGAAGTTAAAAAAATACGTGGAAACAACAAATAGTCAAATAACAAGAGTAATTGTTGTGAAATAATTTCAATATCGTCAAAGTACTCTCCTTTTCAAATGTTAAGTGGGTGAGATACTGCCAAATCGCAAAGGACCGAACATGTAGAGCGTCTAAAATAGAACAAATTACGGGGGATATATAAATCAATATGGCAGTAAATTTGTCAGTATAAAGTAATTTACAAACACTTTACATGAAAAAATGTCAATCATTTCGTGTTTTTTTTTTCAATTGTTTTGGTCATAAATTTACTAATTTCGAGGCATCTGTGTGCCATAATAGTAAATAAAAATATTAAAATAGCGAATTGTTTTTGGAAGAATGTATAAAGTTTGAAATTACACCACTTTTAAAGGGTGAAGGAGGTGAGATACGCCAAAATATCATAGAACCAAACTTGTAGAGTGTCTATAATGAAATATAGTAATGGCAAAACATATATCAATATAGCAGTATATTTACCAAGATTAAGTGAATTACGAACACTTTACATGAATAAATGTTAATAATTTTGTTTTTTTACAATTTTTTGGGCTAAAATTCTATTAAAATTGGCAAAAAGCTTCTTCTATAGATAGAACCGGTCGAGGGTCATAATATAAATAGAAATTCATGCATACATATTACATAATAGTAAATAAAAATATCATAATAGCAAAACGTTTGAAGAAAAATTTTGAAATTCTGAAAGTACACTCCTTTTAAGGTTGAAGGGGGTGAGATACGGCGAAATTGTAAACAATTGAACTTGTAGAGCGTCTAAAATAAAATATAATACTGGCAAAATAATATATCAATTTTGCAGTACATTTGCCAGATTATATCAATTTACAAACAGTATACATGAAATTTTTTAAAGAATTTTGTGTTTTTACGATTATTTAGGACTAAACTTAGATTGAAATCCTCAAATGAATACCACTATAGTTAGACCTATAATAGGGCATAATATGTACAAAATTTCACTCATTAATGTTCCATAATACTAAATAAAAATATTAAAATAGTGCAATTTTTGTTGACAAATTTTGAAATTTTGGAAGTACGCCCCTTTTTAAGGGTGAAGGGGATGAGATACGATAAAATGTCATAGGACCTAACTTGTAGAGCATCTGAAATAGAATACAAAACTGGAAAAACATTTATCGATATAGAAGTATATTTACCAGGTAAAAGTAAATAACAAACAATATACATGAAAAAATGTTAAGGATTTCGTTTGTTTACGATTTTTTTGGACTAAGCTTACGTTGAAATTGACCAATGAATACTACTATAGTTAGACCTATAATAGGGCATAATATGTAAAAAATTTCACTCATCAATGTGCCATAATACTAAATGAAAATATTAAAATAGTGCTATTTTTGTTGACGAATTTTGAAATTTTGGAAGTACTCCCTTTTTTAAGGGTGAAGGGGATGAGATATGATAAAATGTTATAGGACCAATCTTGTAGAGCATTTAATTCCCAACTAACGATTTTCCCTCAGATTTGAGTTAGGACCAATCGTTCAAAAGTTACAGCGAAAATAGTAAAACCTTACATTTCGGGGTTACCGGTTTCCACCCTTCGTTATTTTTTTGCGGGGGTTGAAATGAAAAATTTTCAGTTTTCAGACTTTTCCCGGGGGTATCAGACCTCAAGCCACCCGCATGCCAAAAATCAAGTTTCTAGCTCACCCGCAAGTTGTCTAGAATTTGTATAGATGAGTGAGTGAGTTCCACATGGGGCTGTATATTTATAGGACTCGCCTACGGCTCGATGGGGGCTCCGCCCCCATGCCCCCTTAGAGGGTTGCCCCAAATTTTTAATTGCTCTAAGTCTCAAGTACCGAACAGGCTAGACCCCCCCCTAGGGGTTGCCCAAATTCGTAAATTAATAAAAAGTCGAGTTTAAAATACGTTAGTTCCACGGAACAACTGCCCAGTCAAGACAGTAACAAAACCGTCAAATACACAAAATTCACAATCAATAGTAAACAAAGCTTTTAAAAAACTCATATGCATCGGTTTTAATACCCCTTCGTAATTAGAATTCGTTTAAAAGTTTTGAGCTGTGAATTTATAATTATTTATGTAAATATTTTAGGTGTTGTGCTGGTAAAAATATATACTTTAGATTAAACGATTATTGTTGTGTTAGATAAAAAGAAATTTTAATTAAAAGAGTTATAGTTGTTGTTGTTGCTATCATTATATTTAATAGTAGTAGTTATGGTAACGAATATTTCTCTGTTCGGTGGCTAAATATAAAGTTTTAAATTTCTATAAATTTTATTTAACCTATCCTATAATATAATACGAGCTATGTCTGAAGGGACGTGTGTTCCACGATCTCGAAATGTAGCTGTTATATTTTGCTTAAACTTTGCAGTTTTGGCCCAAAATTAAGTTTAGAAACAGCCTCAGTCCCAGGAAAAATCGAAGTTGGTCTAAATTTAAGTTTACCCTAAATTGCCCTAAATTCGTAAATTAATAAGAAGTCTAGTTGTTAAACAGGTTAGTTCCAACCGAAGAACGGGTTAGCCAAGACAGTAACAAAAGTGTCTTTTACACACTACTCACAATAAATATAATAAAACGCTTTGAAAATCGTCTACTGTTTTTTAAACCCCCTTCCTAATTCATCTTAATTCGTTAAAAAATATAATTGATAGTTGTGAAATAATAATTATCTATGTAAATAATTTAGGTATTATGCCCAATATCGGTATTGTAGAAAATGTTTTGATACGAATAGGACTCAATTAATTGGCGTATCATGAAAAAAAGAAGTGAAATAAAATTTCAAATTCAATTTAAGTAGGTTGTACTAAAAAAAAAAAATGCAAAAGAAACATATTTGTAAGTACAAAAATATAATTTAAGTTAAGATGATTGTTGCTGTGTTTAACGAAAAGAAGTTTAAAAACAAAGAGTTTAAATATAGTTGTGGTTGTTGCTATAAATATAATTAGTAGTGGTAGTTACAGTAATAAATGTTTCTTTGTTACTTAGCCAGCTCTTGAAGTTGCAATCGTGAAAGAAGTGACATAATCCCCTGTGTCACCCAAGTCAAATGAGAAATTAAAAACTCCAGGAAATAGATTACAAAGGTTTAAATCAAAGAAACAACGAATAAAATTTAAATAAATGAGTGAAAACAATAATTAAATAACATGAAAACAAAATAAAAGGGAAATAATAAAAACGGGGTGGATCCGCTAAAGACCCCTACTATTAGAAAACATTTTACTGTTTGTTAAAATATGAAATTGAGAGTTGTGAAATAATAGTTATTAAATAAAGTTATTAAATAAATGTTCTGGTTATTGTTGTGGTTTTTTTTTGTTAAAATTCTAGTGATATGATACTTTAATTAAGGAGTTGTGGAAAGAACAGGAGTGGAATAAGATTTATGAATTTTCATTGAAATAGGTTGTATTTTATGAGTTGTAAAATAATTGAAATTTGTTTAAAAGTATAGTTAAGGTCAAGATGTTTTGAATTCAGGTGTTGTGAGTTCATTGTAGTACTTCAAGTGACAATGTTTCTCTGTTAGTTAGCCAGAGCTTAAAGTTGCAATCTGGCGTATCCAGTTCCGCCACGGGGAGGCCGAGAAACGTAGGAACCATATATGTACATATTTACAAATCAATATTAAATATAAACACCGGGCAGTTTGATACTCAGTAACGTAAAGTAAATGACGGGCCGAGTTGGACAACTCATTAGCGGATAGTGGATAAAGGCCATTACATACGTACGATATCTCAGCAATGTGGATCTTTTCGCCCATAATAATGATATCTCTAGCAAGATCTTCCGGAAACAGATACCTATTACTGATGCAGTTCACATGACGAGAATGTCTGTACAAACTGTCACCCGCCATGAGAATTCCATCAATAATAGGTGAAGAGAATTCACCATGTAAGCTATTCCAAGCAAGCGCACATGCTGCATTGGCAACACATTGCGCGTTGTTGCTGTACGAATCAAAGCGGACATCCCCTTGGTGAAAGGATCCGCATTCAATACAGTAAAATCTCATAGTCATTCAATAAATGGAACTCAGACAGAATGAAAATAAATGAGCGCAATAACAAAAACATCATCAGTAAGAGGTGTAGTTAAAAGACTTAATTTAAATACAAGCGAGAACTAAAAGACTATAATAGCGCTCCAAGCGACATCTTTAAGAACTAACGTACTTCCTTACCGACACCTCGTCTTTTTAGCATTTTTTTATAGTTTAAAAGTAAAAATTTTGTAGTTTGATGATTTTCCCTAAATTTAAACATCTCAAAGAATGTCCATGCCAAATTTCAAGTCTCTAGCTCAAACGGTCGCTTCAGGACTTTAATATCATAAGTGAGTGAGTGAGTGAGTCAGTTACACATGCGGCTGTATATATTAGTTTTACTAAACATTTAAATACATGTTAATTAATCTCCGTCATGTTGTAAATTTAATAAAAAACATTTTGGACCAAACTGACAATTTTTGTTGGAAACGTATTTAAAAGAGTCTAAGACATTTTTGTGCCGAGACATTTTTGCTTAACCTAAAATGCTTAGAGAAGTTATAAAATTTCTTAAAAAGGGTGTTTCGGTTACCCGCGACTCCCAGTATGTTGGCAAGTTTCTCAATAATACAGGTCGGTAAGTTTAGTTCTCGTTTGGGAATCACTCTGTAGTAAGTGATATATAGGAGATCTACTTTACCGACATTTGACGAATTTCTGATACCCCGATGAGTGAGTCAGTCAGTTACACATTCGAACGCAGGTGTACTTAAAAGACATAATTAAAAAACAAACGATAACTAAGCGACTGTATTAAAATATAATGTAAAACACTGAATATAAATAAAACAGAAAGATAATAATTAACTGTCTATTAATTATTGTACAAAGTAATAGAAGTATATTACGTTAAGATCAAGGCACGGGATACACAGTAAATTCATTGAATGCGAAATTCGACCGAAAGCGTAACCTGGGGTGAATTTGAATTAGTAATCTAAAATGAGGTGAAAATAAAACGAGAACCTAACATTTAAATCGGTTCTTTTTGTTAAATACTTATTTAAACATTCTCAAAAACATATTTTTAAGTGTGTAATATAAACCAATATAAGACACTGAATACAAATCAAACATAAAGATAATTATTAACTGTCTATTAAGTATTGTACAAATTAATCGAAGTATGTTTCGTTAAGATCACAGCTCAAGCTTCACAGCAAAATTCATGTAGTGCGAAATTCGGTACTGCCACCTTTTTAAATTAAACATTAACTTAGTACGCACTAAAAGATAAATCAATTGTGTAATCTGCTATTTTAGTTAAAATTTTTGTTGAATTGTAAAATTTAAATTAGCATGCTATCAGGTAAAGTCAATGATGTACTTCCTAATGAGTTCGTTAGAAATAAAGTGCCATCCCAAATAAAGAACCAATTTTTGGGAGGACTATCGTCCAAATATGATACTGTCTTACCGGGTGTCCCATACCAACCTTGCACCTCTTTTAAAATTGTACAAAAAAACAAATTGTGCCGTTGTAGGTAAACATATTTTGCTCTGTTGATTGACACTGATTTCAATACAGAGGGGACCAGACGTAATTTTGAAGCAACTTTAAAATTTAATATTTTAAAGCCTAATCATACTGATTTAGAATAATAAATAGCATGACATTATTTTTTTTAACTGGGGAAAATTAAACATATATTATGTCTGAACATTTTACATATAACAGAACTTACCAAACATGTAAATGTCTAAGAACCTCATTTAAAATAATATACCATCATAAAACATCAATTATCACGTGATTAGTTTTACTAAACATTCCATGTTCATTAATCTCCGTCATGTTGTAAATTTAATAAAAAACATTTTGGACCAAACTGACAATTTTTGTTGGAAACGTATTTAAAAGAGTCTAAGACATTTTTGTGCCGAGACATTTTTTTTTATAGTAAAACTAAAACTAAAAACTTCAAAATTACGTCTGGTCCCCTCTGTATTGAAATCAGTGTCAATCAACAGAGCAAAATATGTTTAGCTTTTTTAAGTGCAATTTTAAAAGAGGTGCAAGGTTGGTATGGGACACTCGGTAAGACAGTATCATATTTCAACGATAGCGCTCCCAAAATTGGTTCTTTATTTGGAATGGCACTTAATTTCTAACGAATTCATTAGGAAGTACATAATTGACTTTACCTGATAGCATGCTAATTTAAATTTTACAACTCAACCAAAATTTTAACTAAAATAGCAGATTACACAATTGATTTATCTTTTAGTGGGTACTAAGTTAATGCTTGATTTAAAAAGGTGGCAGAACAGTATTTTCATTTAAAATAAAAAGCTTTTTTATTTCCTGCCCCAGAAAACTATCTGATTTCAAAATTTAGCGACCAAACATTTTTACCCAAAATAAATATGACATTATTTTTTTCTACTCTAGCGGCCAAATTATAACATCTGAGGCAATCCTCGCGAACATCTTTCAAGTTACTACAAGTTTGGTTCTATGAATTTTTGCCCCCCAGTCAACACAATTAAACATAATTAAATGTTTATTTATTTTTGCAGGGAATTTTACCCCATGTAGACGTAATTTTACAACTACTATAATATTTTACTCAGAACCTTCACTTTGCACATAGACATATCTTGCACAGTATTAATATCAATTAAATTATCAAACTTAAAAATTATCATGATGATTTTCAATATCACGTAATCTTCTTTTGACTGTGAGTCGGAACGAATTGCTATATCAAGCAACTGATTGTTTTACTTGAAGTTTTTTTATTTGCCTTGACAGTAATTTTTTAGGAAATTATGTAAATTTAAAAGTTTTACACCATTAAAAACTGAAATGAAGGAATTGTAATGAATGCCAATATTACATTATGTATTTATCATTGTATGTTCAATATTACTGGATCGTTATGTTATTCCCTGGAATTTCAACACAACTAATTGAAGGATAGTAACTGAATAGTATTTTTGTAAATAAAAGGGGTTTTTGGCAAGTTTTATCCACTTTGTTAAGATTTCCAATTATTTTGTTTTAATGAATTTTTTCATTGTTTTCGATGATCTACTGCAAATTTTTATGCAGTTTATCCATTTAATTTGTTCATATATTTATTTATACGTATTTTATAATTTTAAGTAAATATTTATACAATACCTACATAATAAATTTATTCACAACTCCATTAACCTTTATAGAATTCGGGGGAATTAGGAAGGGGGTTTGGGGAAAGAGTCTCTGAAAACGAGCCGTAGGCGAATATATTTTCATTCCTTAGATTGAGTTAGTTGCATAAGTTCAAATTTAGGTTATTTCTGCAGTCGTGGGAGTTAATTTATGTTATAAGTAAATGACAAACTCATTTATTTTGCTTTTTTGCTCATTTACAAACTCTAATATTGATATGTATTCTGTTCATTATATGCGACTTAAACAAAAATTAACGAATTTCTGGGCTACCCCTGAAGGGGCATGGGGGCGGAGCCCCCATCGAGCCGTAGGCGAGTCTATCTATACGCTTAATACTTTTACTTATTTAATACGCTAAGGGTTTTTTGTGTAAAGAACTCCTCCTATAATTCTTAACCAATTTTCTATTTTTGGAGTCATTGGATCGGGCTTGAGTAGTGTCAAATTGTTGGTGCTGGCTCAGTTCAAGGTCACCTGAGGGATGACGTCATCGAGGTCAATGACCTCACCGATGACGTCATCGATGACGTCATCGATTGCGTCATCGATGACGTCATCACCAATGACGTCATTTCTATGACGTCACACCCATGACGTCACAGAAATGACGTGCTGATGACGTCATCACCCCTTACGTCATCAAAATGACGTCACCGACGCCACTGAGGTCAAGGTCACGCCGAAACTTAAAATTTTTTGGCACTTTTGCCGTTTCTCGCACTACGCTCCGAGTTTCAGTCAGAGTCCCCGTGACCTTGACCACTTGGAGCGAATTTTCGACGAGAAACGGCAAAAGTGCCAAGTTAAACTCGAGTTTCTGACATGACTCTGCCTAAATGGGCAATCGGTTATCCCTCAGGTGACCTTGAACCAGCACAACACCAACAATTTGATATTACTGTGACCTTGAAAACCTAACAACGGAGCGCCGACACCGATGCGCACCCCACGACAGCCACCGAGTGACTGACTGTCAGGCTCTGTGTATGCTAGGTATATTGGCTTGAAAGACTAAGACTCTAAACTGTCAGGAATGGGAGTAACTAACTGAATTTTGCAAGGAAAAGTCATTTCATCCAATATTTTAAACAAATCCTCATCAGTAAAACTGACATTAGTCTGTTTTGTATAAAACTTAGGGTGTCCGCGCAACAGTTTGCGCCACTTAGCTAAAGTTGAAACTCTCTTAACTTTGAGTGGTGGACAGTGAGCAACTAACAAAGTCTTAACACGGCTAAGTTTCTTACCTAAAGTGTCCTGCGACATGGCTTCACCTCACAAAAGTCCGCACAATACTGAGAGACTGCTTGTAGCGCATGAGTCAAGGGAAAAGAGGTGGGGGAAACAGCAGGAGTGGGGGAAGGTCACAGTGGCGGGGGAAGGTGAGGTGGTACGCTGGAGTATCGCATCACTTCACCATGAGCTGTCCTACAGTCAACACACTGTTCTCTTGGCCCGAGTTGGCACTAGAAGAAACATTTCTGTACAGCTTAGGCTGTGAGAGCCGAGGAAGCAAAGTCAAAGTGGAAATTGTGTTAAACTCCAAGATGAAGAGTCTCCTAAATAAACTAATTGTATCCTTGCAATCTCCTATAACTTTAGAGAAATACCACTTTATTAAGCGACACCTTATACTTTGGCAAAACGAAGCGGAAATGGAAAAGATTACAGTAAAATTAATTTAACTTAAAACTTGGACTGGACACTCATGGCGATACCACGTGGCGTGAAAACGCCACCCTAAACATTACAAGTTAGGTTATTGAGCACCTCTGGTACGATAACCGATGTGCTAGAGTTAAAGTGTGATGACCTTGAGTCAAAACACTGAAATACTACAAGTCGATATCGTCCCAGAGTTAAAGTGTAGTGACCTACATTCAGAACTTGTAAAATTACTTACATATAGAGAGCTAGAGAACAGCGAGACGCACCGCATGGAAGCCGGAGACATACTGGCGAAGCGGTGTTGTGCAGCCTAGGGACCCAGTTGTGGTGGGGGTATAGCCAACACTTAGAGTACAAGTGTTGTGGGTGACCTTGACCCACTTAACTTACCTGACACCCCCCCCCCCCCCCCCGGCAAAAAGTGCGAACCCCCCCCCCCGGCAAAAAGTGCGAACCCCCCCCCCCGGCAAAAAGTGCGAACCCCCCCCCCCCGGCAAAAGTGCGAACCCCCCCCCACCCCCACCCCCACCCCCACCCCCACCCCCTCCCCCACCCCTGATATCCTGGGCGTGGCAGCCCCGGTGGGGATATAAGGGGGTCCGGCCAGAGCCGGCTCGCAGTCCGCTCCCGCGCGTTGAACGTGAACGACCGGGACGGACCGCCATAGGCATCACTAAACATTGAATGGCGCCTTCAGTGTTTAGCGAAGTCTACTCTAACTTTAAGACTTGTATTAGTTGTAAGATATTGCGCTTGCGTTTGGGTATTGCGAATTGTTTTATATGAGAGTGTTTTACTTGTACCCTATGTCTCCTGTGTCTTTTATCCTTTGTGTCTTGTTTGTTATATGTGTTTAATGTGTATGTGCTTGTTCCAGCATTGACTACGTTGAGCTCAATTGTGTGTTGTAAGTGTGTTATATGTTTCTAAAGTGTATACGCTTGTTTTAGCAATCCCCCCTTGAGCTTTTTCAATGCTCAAAGTAAATTGTAAAGTCAGGGAACGGGAGTAGGCCCCCGTGTAAAGCCACTTTTAATAATTGGTAGGCTCCTTGCCAGGCATGCAAAAGGTTGCGGATGGCATTTGGGGAGCATGTCCGTTTGTAAGCTGGCAAGCAAAAGGTTGTGGCGGCCTCTGCACTCGGACCGAGGACGTAAGCCATTAGGGTGTCCTCAGTATGTTTCCCTTCTGGAAACTCAAAATTATGTAAATGAATCTTTGTTAGCTATTTGTGTTTTTAGTCCCCAAGGCCCCTGAACATTCGTGGTTCGCCATGGATGTACGGGGGCCGAAATTTTTTAATGTCCGTGTGGCCTTGACCTACAAAGACTTGTAAAAATTCAATGCATTTTAAATGAAAAATATTAAAGATAGGTTACGGGAGTAGGCCCCCGTGTAAAGCCTATTTTAATTATCGGTAGGCTCCTGCCAGGCATGCAAAAGGTTGCGGATGGCATTTGGGAGCATGTCCGTTTGTACGCTGGCATGCAAAAGGTTGCGGCGGCCTCTGCACTCGGACGAGGACGTAAGCCACTATTGTGTCCTCAGTTTGTTTCCTTCTGGAAACACAAAATTATGTAAATGAATCTTTGTTAACTACTGAAAAGACAATGCAGTAAATGTTTACAAGTCTTGCGTGGCGAAGGGTACACGACATTGGATGTTGCCTTGTTGTCATAGTTGGGTCTCTTCGGAGGCTACAGCGATGACAACCCAAGTGCCTCACACCCCCAAAGGGGGGTGTGGGGCTTAATTTTTTTAAAGTTTTTTTGTGACCTTGACCTAAATATGTAAAATCTTTCAAAGTGTTTAACAGTCAGGTCTTATTAACACAGTTAATACATTAATGTCTGTTAAAAAAATATAACAGTTAGGTATTTGTAACCCACAAGTTTGGAGTTGTTAATAGTTGGGTCCCTTGGGAGGCTTCAGCTATGGTAACATAAATGCCTCAAGTGGGGCTTATTTTTTTTAAAAAGTGCGACCCCCCCCCCAAAAAAAAGTGCGAACCCCCCCCCCCCCCCACCCCCACCCCTAATATCCTGGGCGTGGCAGCCCCGGTGGGGATATAAGGCGGCCGGGCTGCACGCACTTCTCATTCCGGTCCAAGCTCCCATACGGACAGGTACTCTCTCTCGCTCTTGAGACTTTTGTTTTACACGTTCACTTCTTTCTTTACATCTATTCTTTTCATTTATTACAATGGGTAAAATGGGTCTGAAGCTAAAAAACTACCCATCAACTTCAACCTCGACCGACGCGTCTCGACCCTCATCATCCTCGACTTCGATCCTGGAATACCTGATGACTGCGAACATCCTGAGCTGCCTGACGATGCCGCCACCGCCGCCGCCGCCACCACAGCCCGCCTCAATGCCCAGCCTGTCGCCATTGCCGGCGACAGTGGAAGAGGCTGGTGCACAGCCATCGTCAGGAGAACTCGTCAAGTCGTCAGGTCGAGTCCCGGTAGCCTCTCCAGCACTCTCGCTGCTATCGGACTCAGGATCGGAGTCTGCGGCTTTTGAAGAGACGTCTAGGTCGAGGATCACCCCATACAGCAGAACCCGGAAAATCCTCTCATACATTACATCCCAATGTCCCTCACCTATATCCCCCATGCCACCTACACCAACCAAACCACCCCGTAAATCCATCTTCTCCCCTGATCTTCCCACCATAGACCTAACACGCTCTCCTACCCCGCCCAAAATTGTTTGCTCCATCCCGCTTGAACAATCTTTGCCCCTTCTACCTCCTTCCAACCCCATCCCTTCTAGCCAGCCTAATTCAGAGAAGCTCCAAGACACTCCGCTAAAGAGTCCAACACAGAAACGTAAACGCGTTAAAGCCCCTGCTGGCAAGGGTAAGAAATGCGATTACGCTTGGATGTCTAGTAAGTTTGGGGTTTTGTGTTGCCAGAAACTTGCTTGTGCAGAAGGGGATCGCTGCCAACGACACCTCAAAAGTACAGTCAAATTTCGGCAATTCAAACCCTATACTCTGTACATTAAGCCTAAAACGTTCAAGTTCAGACATCCCCACGGTCCGCAACCGCGGGATATTAGAAGGCTAAAGGTTGATGAAAAATACTATTTCATTGGTCAGACATATGGAGCAGGTAATAAGAAAGTAGAAATCGTTGTAAAAGGTGAAGGCCGCCTTTGTACAATGCAAGTACCACCTCGTATGGTACAAAGAGAATTTTTCATACCTAAAGCCTATCTAATACGAAGGAAAGGATGTGAAACCGTGTGGGAAATGGACTAGGACATGGGCCCACCAAAAAAAAACAAAATTGTTAGGCTGTGTTGGACAATATTTAAAAAGTCTTTTTCCAAATTATTTTTCCAAATTTAGTCTTAACCCTCTTAAAGTAAGGGAGAGGGGTATTATACAAGTCAACTAATAAAAAAAAAAAAAAAATACTTGACTTGTATAATACTTTAACCTGGCGGTGATGTAAAGTCACTGGGACAATCTCAAACCGTGTCCTTGAGGGTGAAGACTAAGTTACAAATAAATCATTAACAAATAAAAACTTACCTCCAAACACTTGTAGCTTGCTACAAGTGTTTGGAGGTAAAAATTTTTCATAGTTTGAATGACCTTGACCCATATAAATTACTTACAACTAATGTTGTGTATCACGTGATACCCCCACTCTAACGCTCTTACTAAGCTTGTATGAGCCGTTCATTTGCTTCAGTCTGTTTCTGTGCTCCGTGGTAAACATGTCACGGTACAATTACAAAGGTGGCGACTTCTTGATAGATCAACACAATGCTTGGGAAGTGCTAAACCAGCATAGAATGGAAGTTGAGTATTGTATAAGACAAGACGGGTCTACATTTTATCTATGTATTATAAACAACCAAACTCATAAGTATGAACACTGGACAAAAATTAATTATAACAACATAGATGAGCTGTTTGCTTGGGTGTTTGAGGTGTGTAAAGTTATTGAAGAAACTAAAATAATGGGTGTGCTAAAGGTATGTAAAACTGATGACCGGGAAGACTAAGCAAAATTTCTTTTAACCCCCCCCCCCAGTGTTATCCCCACCACTAAAAATGGGTATATATAGGAGTGGTGATCAACCGTCCTCTCATTCTGCTTTACACCGTTAAGCTGAACACCACCATGTCTGCTATGAACGTCCCAGCCTCTACCTCTGGCCCGGTCGCCTCCAACTCCAGCCCGAGCATTGGACCAATCCGATCGGGGCCTTCGTCAAGAAGTCGTGTCCGATTCTCCGGCTTTGGTCCTGTGAGGAAGGAGTTGCGGAGCAGCGGAGCGTCTCAACCAACCACGACGGATGCATCAACTCAGACTCCACCAAACATCATCGAGTGGTACGACGAAGTGATAGAGCAAAGGGACAGAATGCTAGAGAATACTCGCAGGGAGCTACTTTATGTCAGGAGTAAATGGGAAAAACTGATTAAGAAGTGTGAAAGCCTGTTGGACAGTGATGATAGTGAGGATGAGAGTGGATAGGTGTGTGGGTAAAGACTTGGACTGGGACTTGTGTGTATGTATGAATGTGTGCGTGAATGTGAAATACAGAGCGGGGGATAGATCACTCTGTGGCAATGGACTAACATGCCACTTAGTGATCTATCCCCCGTTCTGGTAATGTTTTTGGATGGCCTTGACCCACTTTACCAAGGCTAGCTAGTACCCCCACCACTGATAAGTGTATATATACGGGTATTGATGTGCAGTTTGGTTATTCTGCTTTGTATCGCTTAGCTGAATACCTCACTTCAACATGGCTTCCAACTGCAAAACTTCTCAGGCTTCCTCTTCTTCTTCAAGAAGGCGTGCTGCCAACGTCCTGCCTGCTACTCGTGGACCTGCTCGACCATTCCACAGCATAACTGTTGCTCGGGCAAACGCCTGCAAAGCTCCAATGCTACGGACCTTGCTGGAGGTGAGCCAAGACGGGCAAGGCTTGCTCAGTCCTGGTCAACGGCAGGAGCAAGAAAGGCGTATGGCGTACTACAGGCTGCAGGGTGTAGTTCCCAGCTTGAAGTTAGGCGATCCGAGAGTAGCAAGCATCAACGAGGCAGCGGACTACATATCACACCTTCACAGTGTTTTAGAAGTAAAGGACCAACAAATTGAAAACTTAAAAGAACAATTGAAACAATTTAACTTTAATCCTGTGGAGTTTGTGGAAGCAGTGATGAGTGATAGTGATGATGAAGGAACTGAATATATATTGGGTATGTAATGAAAGACTTGGACAGGGACATGTGTGTGTGTGTGTGTGTGTAGAATACAGAGCGGGGGATAGACTACTTTGCGGCAATGGACTAGCATGCTGCTTAGTGGTCTATCCCCCGCTCAAAGGGTAGCATTGGACGACCTTGACCCACTTTACAGCAAGGACAACCGGTTAACTGGTATAAAAGAGGGGGGTCTGTACATCCCGACTTCATTCTGCTTTGAACCTTCCAGTGGAACGCTAGAAAATGAGTGGATCACTGATCATTGGTAAGGAGTGGGAGTATGTAACCATAAACTATTTAAACTGTAGAGGGATGTTGAAGAAGGTGTATGATAATGTTAAAAGAATGGTTGTTGAAGAAGGTAGGGTAGTGATTGTAGCGTGGAAGAAGAAGCAGTATACAGGACAACAAGTGAGAGCAAGTGACTTTGGGGGGAATAGTGTGTTTCAAATTGGACGAGCGAACTTGGTTAATTTGGACATTGTGTTTTGGGACTTGGAAAGGTTAATTGAAAATAGTGGCAAACATGGGGAACTCTTAATTGGCAGGGAGGACAGAGTATATGAGTAAGTGTAAAAGACTGGGGGGCTTATGTGTGTGTAAAGACTAGGACTTGTGTGGAATACAGAGCGGGGGATAGATCACTTTGCGGCAATGGACTAGCATGCTGCTTAGTGGTCTATCCCCCGCTCAAAGGGTATTATTGGATGGCCTTGACCTATATAAAGGTAGAGGGGGAATAGGTAATAGGAGGGGGAAATTGGTATATATGTAGGACTGATGAATAAAGTATTTAGTCAAGCATTTGTCTAGACACTATCAACAACAACAATGGAGAGCTTCAGTGTTAAGTTCATCCTCTTGGAAGAAGACATCAACGAAGTGGTGGAACTTATAGAGGATAAGACCAGCCAGGGCACATTGGAACTTGTGAATTGCGAACCGTTGGACAATGCCGCAATCGATAAGATTGCATATTTCATGATGCATTTGTATAACGAACAAACAACCAATATGGAGTTTGTGCAGTACCTTTATCAAAACCAAGTAAATGTGCGAGTGACAATTACTTGGTGGCAGTAATAATAAAGTGTAACATATGGATGTGGACTTGGATGTGGACTTGGACTTGAGTGTGGTCTGCGGAATAGAGCGGGGGATAGATCACTTTGCGGCAATGGACTAGCATGCTGCTTAGTGGTCTATCCCCCGCTCAAAGGGTATCTTTACGTGACCTTGACCCACATAAATTGTATAGTTGGTGGGGGTATAAAAAGGGTAAGCAAATTGGATGGATACAACACTTCCATACCATGGCTCCACTTGACAACACCGTGTTCCATCGCAACAGAATTGTCTCTATTCTGGAGGTAATACCTCTAGAAATTATAGAAGTAGAGGACCAACTACCTGCGGTTGATCAAGAAGAGGAGGAGGAAGAGATAATGGATATTGAAACGGACTCTGACGAAGCTGGTTCAACGGACAATGAGGTGGACTTGCATGCCTACGAAACATTAGAGTCGTCATCTGAGTCGGAAATGGAATTCCAATTGGAAATCGAAGAAGAAGAAGAACAAGAACAAGACACTCCCCATCGTCCAATGGATAGGATGTTAGTTGCCAGAAGAATTATGTATTGTCATCGCTGCCTATTCCGTGATGAGGATGATTCCGACTCTGATGGTGATGTTTCACCCTTGTAAAAAGTTTAAACAAAAAGTTAAAAAAGAATGTGAGCGGGGGATAGAGCACTTTGTAGTAAATGATGCTGCTTAGTGCTCTATCCCCCGCTCAAAATAATAATTCCAAATGACCTTGACCTACATAAACTTGCTCAAACAGACATCTTTGAAAAAACTTGTACAAATTATTGAATCTAGACCAAATATCATCAATTTATCAAGCCTACTGATAAATGTATTACAAACGGTTGTGTAAAGGCTAAATTTAGCACATGAGTGATAACCTGTTTCCATATGACGTCACTTTCCCCACCTATCTGCCTCGGATATAAAGGGTCCCGGTGGAGTGCGCTGCTCATTATTGCGTGGACATTCACAGAGTGTGCATTCAAAGCCAAACTGTTTGAAATGGCTCTTTGCGACATTTGTGGGGAAATCTTTCAAGACGAAGATCTTTTCACCATACACAGAGAATTACATGAAGACGAAGATAGAAAAGAAGATATTACCATGGATGAAATAGACTTAGACTCAATTGACCGGTTTTTGGAAGAGCACCAGAAGCAGACGGACTACTGGGACAGCTATCTACAGCAAATGCAAAGAAGAAGACCTAGTGTGATCCAATTTGCTGGTGCTGGACCATCTACTGCTACAAGACCTATTGAAGAAGAGGACACCGAAGAAGAGGACACCGAAGAAGAGGATATGGAAGAAGAAGAACTGGAAGATGTAAGACAACTGCGCACCACAGCCTTGCCAGGACGAGTTGTAACACATTTCAAAATTAATAACGTTCAATTGGAATTGGAAACATTCATAACCCAGGCTAAGGAACTTGTTGGTCAAACGTTGAGGGAAGAATTACAAAGGCTAAATTTTATTAAATTTGGAATGGTGTTAGAGGCTATGTTTAACAATACTGATGGTGAAACAGCATTGAGAGCATTCATTACCAAAAACCGAACCCTTACCTTCACCTCCGACATTGATGATATTATTGAAGAATGCTTGGAGGAACTTATAACCAAACTCCAAGAACATGAAGGAAGAGGATCTGGATGGACTTTGTCATCAATCGAAGGTATGGATGTTAGGGTTCATAAACATGGATATGGTTTAAGAGGTAGTAGTTTTATCCCTCTACCAAAGAAAATCCAAAACACTAACTCGTGTAGAAATGTTCAAAATGAGGGTAATGAATGTTTCAAGTATGCAATGTTAACCAAGTATGTTAAAAACAATCCTTGTAGAGTTGGTAGAGAATACTACGAAAATGAACACCGCTACAACTTTCAAGGTCTTACTTACCCAGTTACTTTAAAAGATATTGACAAATTTGAAAAGAAAAATCCTGGCGTTTCAGTCAATGTTTTTGGTCTGGATGATTCCAACAACGTTTATCCTTTGCGGGTAGTAAAGGTTGAGCAAAGAAACCATACGGATTTGCTATTGATAACCAAGGGTGAAATTTCCCATTATGTATGGATAAAAGACTTTGAAGCGTTAGTTGTAAAACAATTGACCAAAAGAGTAAATAGGATTACAGTTTGCAAGAGATGTTTCTGCTTTTCTTGGAAAGATTCAAGACGTGGAGGATTGGACTGGTTATTGGAACATAAAAGACTTTGCAACGAGAACTATGAAGTAAAGATAAGTCTTCCACCGCCTACCCGAGCTTCAATACAATTTAACAAGACAGTTCACCAATACCGAATTCCAATAGTGGTCTATGCAGATTTTGAATCAACGTTAGTACCACAGGAGCTGCCGGACGGCGAAGTGACTAGAAGAACAAAATATCAGTTGCATCAGCCCAACAGTTTTTGTTTACTAGTTAAATCAACCTTGTCTGAAAACCAATTGCAAGACTATGGTTTAACATCCACTCCAATACTCTACCGTGGTGAAGAAGCCGCTAAGTATTTTGTAGACCAACTGTACGATATTGCTGGAAAGGTTCAACGCTTGTTCGGTAATATTGTACCTATGGAACCTTTAAACCAAAATCAACAAGAAGAATACAACTTAGCGACAAGATGCTATTTATGCAAGAAGATGTTCAGTGAAGAAAATCCAAAAGTAAGAGATCACGATCACCTGACAGGGTTATACAGAGGAGCTGCTTGTAATTCATGCAATATAAATTACAAACTGCCAAACTTTATTCCTGTCGTTTTACACAATCTTAGCGGCTAAGACTCCCACTTTATTATCCCGGAGTTAGGAAGAGATGACGGTAAAATTGATGTTCTTGCTACAACATTGGAAAAGTACATCAGCTTTTCAAAAACAGTAGGTAAAATTAAACTTCGCTTCGTAGACTCTTACAGATTTATGGCATCTAGTTTAGCCAAATTGTCAGAGAACCTAAGAAGAGAAGACCTAAAAGAAACCAGAAAAATTGTACCTGAAGATAAATTAGACCTAGTATTACGGAAAGGAGTGTTCCCCTACGATTACATAACTTCTACAGAAAAATTTGAAGAAACCAGTCTACCGCCGATTGAAGCCTTCAACAGCAAATTAAACGAAAGTGAAATCTCCGTTGAAGACTACAATCATGCATGTAATGTTTGGAACCAACTAAACATTCAAACCTTAGGGGAATATTCTGACTTTTATATAAAATTGGACGTAACTCTGCTGTGCGATGTGATGGAAGAATTCAGAAACACCTGCTTCTCCGCCTATGGACTGGACCCTCTACACTCGTACACATCTCCAGGATTAGCATGGCAAGCTATGCTAAAGTCAACCAACTGTCGACTGGAACTTCTAACGGATATTGATATGGTGCTCATGATGGAATCTGGTGTACGGGGCGGTTTGACACAAGCTGTAACACGTCATGTCAAAGCCAACAACAAGTACATCCCCGGCTTCGACGAGCAACAACCATCGGTCTACCTTGGCTATTTTGATGCAAACAACCTTTATGGTTGGGCAATGTCAAATCCGCTTCCCTACGCTGACTTCAAGTGGATCGACCCGGCCACCATCGGAGACATCTCACAGATTCCAAAGGATGGTCCAAAAGGCTATATTTTGGACTGTGATTTTGAATACCCGGAGCACCTTCATGACCATCACTACGACTTGCCTCTCCTAGCCAAGACTGAAGTTTCACCGACAGGAAGATGGCCAAAATTGATGATGACCTTGGAGAATAAGGATCGCTATGTGGCTCACTACTGGGTAGTTCAACAGGCTCTTGAATTGGGTCTACGTATAGTGAGAATTCATAGAGCAATTGAATTCACCCAGTCTTGTTGGTTGAAACCATATATTGATTCCAACACTGCAAGAAGAGCTGCAGCGACAACAGCATTTGAAAAGGACTTCTATAAATTAATGAACAATGCCATCTTTGGGAAGACCTTGGAGAACAAAAGAAAACACAAAAATGTAAAATTAGTGAGTGATCCTAGGAAATTGGAAAAATTAGTGCAAAAACCAAATTTCGGAACATCCATGATTATAAACGAAAATCTAGTCGCTGTCAGTATGAAGAAAACAACAATAGTCATGGACCGTCCGTTATACATAGGTATGTCGATTTTGGATATAAGTAAAACCCTGATGTATGATTTCCATTATAACAAAATGGTTAAACATTACGGAAGGGAAAACATTGGAGTCGCATACATGGATACGGACGCGTTTATCTACTGGATAAAGACTTTGGACATGTATGAAGACCTAAGGACTTTTCCATACAAAGAAGATTTCGATTTTTCTGACTATCCGAAAAACCATCCAAATTTTAATGAAAAATATAAAAAAGTAATTGGAAAATTCAAAGATGAAGCAAATGGAATGCCTTTAGAAGAAATAGTGGCGCTGATGGCGAAATTGTATTCATTTAAGATGTACCACGAGAACAACACACCGACAGTGAAGAAAGCAAAAGGAGTGAAGACATCTTATTTGAAAAAACACGTGACATTTGACCACTACAAGACTTGTTTGTTTGAAGATACTACGATATCAGCAACATTCAACAATATCCGAAGCTTCAAGCATCAAGTCTACAGTGTCACCGAAATTAAAAAAGCGTTGTCAGCTCGGGATGATAAAAGATACATTATGCCCGACAAAATCCACACTCTTCCTTTTGGCCACTACTCTCTAAACCCTATCAACTAGTAACCTATTCTTCGTCCTTCTACAACTACGACCTTATTCCTTTCTCCTTCCGTAAAAAAATGGGGAACACGGCAAGTCCAACGCCGTGTTCCCCATTTTTTTACACAAGTTTGGATGACCTTGACCCATATAAATGATGTGAATATTTAAAACAACATTCATTGTGATTATACATGTGATACAACAAACATTGAAACCTGCAATATGAAGGACTTAAAGCAACAAATTGTCAACGAACTTCATAAACCTGCAAGAAGAAAGTTTCCACGAAGAAATACGGTGATAAAAGGAATTAATGATTTATATCAAGCGGATTTAATCGAAATGATTCCTTATAGCAAACAAAATAAAGGATATAAATACATATTGACTGTTATTAACTGTTTTTCAAAAATGGCAGATGCTTTACCACTAAAAGATAAAAGTGGCAAAAGTGTTACAAAAGCAATGGAAACAGCTATACAAAGAGACAAACATACTATTAAACATTTACAAACAGATGATGGAAAAGAATATTTTAATAAGGAATTTGCAAATTTAATGAAAAAACACAATATAAACCATTACTCAACCAATTCAGAGGTAAAAGCTTCAATAATCGAAAGATTCAACAGAACTTTAAAAAGTGCAATGTATAAAATGTTTTCCAACAGAGGATCGCACATATGGATTGATATGTTACCAAAACTTATAAACGATTACAATAACAAATTTCATAGGACTATCGGGATGAAACCAAACCAAGTAACTAGTAAAAATGAAAACCTTGTATTAAAACGTATAAAAACGAATACTAAACCAAAAGTTGAAAAACTAAAGCCTAAAAAATTTAATGTGGGTGATAAAGTGCGAATAAGTAAATATAAAGGTGTATTCAGTAAAAGATACCTGCCAAATTGGACCAATGAGGTTTTTACTGTATTCAAAGTACAACCTACAGTACCTGAGACATATATTTTAAAAGATAATAAAGGACAATTGCTTGAAGGAGGGTTTTATGGACATGAAATGTTAAAATCAACAGTAGGCGATGTATATTTAGTTGAAAAGGTGTTGCAACGGAAAAAAGATAAGGTCAAAGTACGATGGTTAGGATTTAATAAGACGGAAGATTCTTGGATACCTAAAAAGGATTTGATATAACGATAGAGAATCATTTTAGGTTGAACCATTACAAAGGATGGAGATAGTACCACAAAAAGAGAGTTTTACTATTAATAATATAGATGAACTCACAGTGGATAATTCAGAATTCAATAGTGGGAAACATGGCAATTTGTTACCAAACACCGTTCGTTGTCTGGTTACCGGACCTTCCAACTGTGGAAAAACTAATGTAGTATTCAATTTGATTACAAACCCTAAAGGATTACGATTTAACAATCTATATGTATTTTCAAAATCATTACAACAACCAAAGTATCAATTATTGGAAAAGATACTGACTAATGTGCCTGAAGTTAAATATTTAAAGTTTAATGCAAGCGAGAGTGTCATGCAGCCACAAGAAGCTAAACCATTCTCCGTGTTTATATTTGACGATGTATCTTGTGAAAACCAAAACACAATAAGGAATTACTTCGCTATGGGTCGACATAACAACATAGATAGCATTTATATTGGCCAAACTTACAGCAAAATACCTAAACAACTCATTAGAGACAATGCAAACATGTTAATTGTATTTAAACAGGACGAAACCAACCTAAAACATATATATTTTGATCATGTAAATGCGGATATGACATTTGAACGATTTAAAGAGTTGTGTGGAAAGGCTTGGGCTGAAAAGTATGGGTTCCTAACAATTATGAAGGAACAACCGCTAAACAATGGTCGATACAGGATAGGATTTGATAAATTTATATTAATACATTAAACGTGGTGTAACACATTCATTGTTGTACAACACGTCTTGCTACAAACATGGTTAACCAAGAAAAATTAGTAAAAGAAATAAAATCACTTAGTGATTCTATTCGGGCTAAAAACAGAGCATTGAAACTAGGTATTAGCGAGAGGGAGAAATTCCTTGAAGCTACTTTTAAATCTATTACTGAACCCTTGAAACAATTAAACAAAAAATTTGCTAAACCTGTATTGGAAGGAGATGCGATTGCACCTATTACGAAGTTTGAAAGAGAAAATGTAAAATCAGAAGATTTTAGTGATGAAGACCTGGAATCCTCTACGTATAGTGGTTTTACCGGTGGAGAACCCGAAAGAGAGCTAGAATCACCGGACTATAGTGGAATAAAAGAATTATATGAAGTAAAAGCCAAAAGAGGACATGAAGTTGTATCAACTGCTAGTGAAGAGGAAAAAGAAGAAGAGACAAGGGAAGGTCCGTCAAACATAAGCTTGTTGGGTGAAAACATTCATAACAAAGGACCTTTAGGAAGGAAATACATGGTAAAAATGTTACTCGGAACAATTCCTAATAAGAATTACCATAGTTATGGAGCGAGATTAACAGAAGACGGTTTAATGATAGGTAATAGCCCGTTAAACGTTGACGAACATGATAATATTGTCATTGGTGATCAAAGGTATAAGGGCACAAAAGGATTATTTGAATTATTATTTGAAAATAAGCCTTCAGTATCGGTAGTGAAAGAAAAAGACATGGAAGCATATAAAAATATTTTGGAACAGACAAATGCATATAGGAGAAAGTATTTACCTGACCAGCCTCCTTTTAGATCTAAGTCTTTAAAATATAAAGAATTTGTATCCAAGTTAATACCAACTAGAAGACAAACAATGCCGTTAACACAAAGAAAACCTGTAAAACGAAGATTTATGGCATCCACTTTGGATGTAAGTGCTCAGGAACGAAGAAAAAGAAGTAAGTCCGTTACGGGTACAGGTTTAATGAAGAAACTATATAACACAAATGTGATTTATTACAATAATATCAATAAATTGGTGGATAGAATGAAACTAATACATGAAGCTAAAGAAGCGGGTCATACTGGATTGGAAAACGAATGGGTGGCTTTAGTGGATGAACTCCGAAACCGTGGGGTAATCTCATAAAAATGCGTTACTCCCTAGAATACTATTCAGTTGCACCATGAGTGTCGACAAGTTCGGACGTTACTCCTCGGATGGGTTATATTATGCCAATAGTTTAAAAAGAAGTGCTGGTTTACCACAAACACCTGATGGAGATTATGATATGAGTAATAAAAGGTTAAAAGTAGTGGGAAAAAGCCACTTCTAAACCGGAAGTGACGTCAGCTGCCAGGGCAGCTGCAGGGGTCAGATGGTGTCAGTTGCCAGGGCAGCTGCAGGGTGCAGATGGCGAGAGCATATGCCCTGAATTTGAAGTAGAATTGGGCATGAATTAAGAGTTAGTTCAAAATTGAAATTCAACAGTTATAACTGGAGCTTGGAAAGTATGTCAAGGTCATTCAGAGTAAGTTTTAAAAAAGCCTACCCAACTACTACCAGAAATAGTTCAAAGTTGAACTAGTTGGTGATAGTGGGATAGGCTGAAGTAAATTTTGAATTTTATTTGTGAACATATAATTAATGTGCAACAGCAGAGTTTAAACAAGTTGAACTTTTGTGATGAACTACAGAGTTGTAAATGCAAACACCAACGACGATGAGAAGGTAAACGCAGAGTCCCCAGATGATGTATTTGAAAAGCTTGAACAAACGTAACATTTCGAGTTGGTTTTCCCGTTCCAATTCCAATCGTTTAATTTCCAATTTCAATTTATCCTCTTCCATTCTAGTTATGAAGGGAACTTCATCCATCATATCCATCATGATTTTGTAGTGTTTGAAATTTTAAAACAAGTGATGTTGATAGTTCAAAAGTTGAAGACGGAATGAGAAGTGAAAGCGAGAAATGTTAGTTAAATAAAGAAGTGGTGGGGGGAACGAAGAATTACAAAGAAGTGGTGGGGGAAATATTTTGCTGTTCATTATTACCATCAGTAGTGTCAGATGGTGCAGGAGTTAGATTTAGTAAACTGTCTTCGTCCGAACTTTCAATCTTATCACAAATAGGACAATCGTATGTTATTTCCAAATTCATTTTGATGGTTGTAAAATTATCTACAAGTTCTTGTAAAATATTAAAAATGTCTTGTAACTCTTCCCTAGAGTTTATTTCAAAACTAGAATTCATTCGGGCCAATGGAGAGTTGTTCATTATTGGAGAGTCGGTGATGGAATGAGGATCGGCGCATAGGGAGGGGGCTTATATAATGGTGACCTTGAGCAGGCGTCTAGGGAGGGGGGCTGTCTAGGGAGGGGGCTTTTATATAGGGAACCTTGAGCTTATGATTGAATAAAACATTTAGTTCTTCTTCTCCATCTTTTAATTCAATTATTTGAACCGAAGTAGTTGTTTCATCTTCTTCACTTGATGAAGAAAACAATTCACCAGGATTTAAATATTGAACTACAATTCTGAACCATCTTATAGGATATTCGTCAATGACAGAAAGTAAGTTTTGAAACAATTCTTCCATCTCCTCCCTGTCAGTTATTATATGTTCAAATTTGATAAATTTGTTTTCCATGTTGTTAGTTAGAGTGTTGGAAGTGGAATGATTTAATATTATATAAAAAGTAGAACTAGTGGTGGGGGGAAATCTCAAGGTCATCCAAATGAAGTTTTAAAAAAGAGTGTAAAACTGAAATTACACATTTGATGGTTCTACAGGATCGGAATACCAATCTGATCTGTATTTACATCTTTTTATCATATGTGTACAAAAATCATCTTGATGAGAATTGGTGCGTTGACAATGAGCAAGATCTAGAGGGTGAAATTTGAAACATCTTTGAGGACAACATGTATGAAAATATCTTGATTTGTAAAATTTGAAAGTTCGCAATTCCGGTGGTGGTAGTTGTTTTGTTTTGCATTTGCAATAACAAGATCCGAAGAATTCACATTTAGTACAAGCTAACCCATCCACCATCATTGGTCCTAAATCTGTACACTGTTGTTCACAACAGTAACGAGGTTTGTACTTGTATTTTTGCTCTTCCATGTTGACGCTGCGGAGTCCAGTGAAAGAATAAGAGTGTATAGTGTTCAATAGTGAGTTTTATGTACTGTGAAAAGTGGTAGGGGTAATTTCAAGGTCATCCAAATGGAGTTTTAAAAAATTATACCTTACAAGTGTAAGGATTATTAAAATTTAGGAAGTTTGTTTCTCTTTGTTTTCTTCAGACTTTTTTCTCTCTCCGCCTTAGCCATAGCAACAAGTTCTTCTGTTGATAATGGATGTACTTCAGGAAATTTTAAAATTAATTTAGCTTGATATCCTTCTTTAGTTAATACATCTAAATCTTGGGTCATTTGTTCAATGGTGTTGTAGTCTTTTCCATAGATTTTTCCATCAAGTTGAATCATCATTCTGTACAACATTTTCTTAAATAGGTCTTGTCGTGGTGAGAGCTAAGAAGCGAATGATTATTTATACAAGTATCACATCCTTTTTATTAACTCACATTGATCATGTGATTCTTTAGTTGTAGCTTTGTCTGTCAAAAGTTATTCAACATTGGTAATACTTTTGGAACTTGATGTTATGTTGACCAGTTGGCGATGAAGAAGTTGTAGGTTGTGTAGAAATAAATATTTCATCATCGCAATATTTTGTTTTAGTGAACATCCTTGTATTAGTAGCACTAACATCAACAGTTAAGTGATAACCACCGGTAAGTAAAACTCGCATTTCGTTAGTTAAATCTTCAAGTTGTTCAAAAGTAGTTATGGTGTTGGTATCATAAGATGCACACTTAACCTTTAGGGACATGTTGCAGTTTTATATTCAGGGATTAAGAGCGAGATGTGTACGGTATGAAAGGTAGCAGTAGACTGATGAATTTTGCAAGTACATTTCCCCTTTTATAATTATACAAAATTGGGTCAAGGTCATCCTGTGGAATTTTTAAAAAAAGCAACATATTGTAATGTACAAAGACATTACAATATGTTGCTTTTTTTATTTTTATTTTTTGTTTTGTTTTATATCATATTTATTGAAAAAACAAATACAAAGAAATATTTACAATGTTATGTACAAATTAATCAGTAGTAGGTGTTACATGAATTGTAAGTTCAGTAGAGTTGTTTCCACTGGGTCCATGTGATACCAAATAGAGTGCGCCGGGTTGAATTATACGAAGATCTTCATTTTGAAGTAGTTGTATGAAGCGCTTTGGTAAGAAGATCTGAAATTTTGCTTCATCACCAATTGTATAAGGTGCCTCGCTCAAAGTGCAATTTATAGCATCACCTACTGAAGTTTCCATTTTCTTAATAGTATGAATGATGTAGTGTTTTTCTTCTTTTAGTTCAGAACATTTCTTCGTAGGTAGAATTGATGATTTAGAATGAGCGTTGAACTGATCAACTAAACTTTGAAGTAAGTTCTGTGATGCCATATTGATGTTGTTGTTAATCTTCTTGTTAATAAGAATGTCCGTCGGAGATGTTGTCTCTTCGGAGGTTTGAGTAATACTCATGCTGTGTCATGGTAGCGCTCTCACTTTTATAATCGACACTACCCCCACCACTGACACTACCCCCACCAGTTTGTTGAAGGAAATTATTCAAGCGGTAGGCATTCTTTAAAGCGCACTGCGACCTTCGATGTTTAAAACTTTTTGATGAAATACAAAGTTCGTTGAAGTAGCATTGGAAATCTTTATCAATTATTGCATTAATCACTTCGTTGCTTGTAAATGATTGTATCCAATTTGCTTTTTCCAATCCCCTTGTGTAGATAATTTTAAACTCTTTGCAATAATGATTCATAATGTGCGGCATCATATTATAATTAATGAAACCTTCATCCCATCTTAAGTTGTGAAAATGTTTGTTCAACCATTTGTTTGTAACTTTCGCTTTAGTTGTTAGTCTATTAAATGGTACTGGAGGTTTGAACAAATAATGATAAACTACTGATGTGTTCATGTCCAAGATTACTAATTCTTTAATAATAAAATTACCATCATTTCCTCGGAAAGCTTGAAATTCAATTATACCTCTTTTAACTTCCATTATATGTGGCGCATTAGAAAACGAAACCCGTTTATTCATGATGAAGTCTTACTAACAACTGACTTAAAAATTGAATGAGCCGATGTTTATAACAGACAGGATTGTTCTTCTTCTTTCACTTCTTGTGCCACTTCATCAATATTAAAATTGGTGTGATAGTTGTTTAATTGTCTCCACATTTCAACTTCTTGAGGTATTCTATTAAAGATTGAAGTATCCACGGGACCGTATAAAATTGGAACAAAAGGTTTTTTGTCCAATGTATCAATTAGATAGTCTTTAATTATTGCACTTGAAAATATTAGTTGTTTCAAATATCTGGTGACGGGACCGGTAGTACAACTTAAAGTATAAAATTCTTCTTTAGTGAAATATAATTTAACATTATGTGTAGTTAAATCTCTGAAGCGAACAATTTGTCCTCCACGATGTTTTACTATATCAACTTCAATATTTGATTCCAATAAACTTAATCTTGTTCTTCTTCCAAATGTGTTGTTACTTAAATAGCACTCCAAAAGATGTAAATGTTTCATGAGAGATTCCCAAGTAATTTCACTGAAAGTAACCATTTTGTTTCCATGATTTAAAATAACAATTGGTGAATAATCCATTGATTTTAAAATTCCAACTGATATACTTTTTGTCATGCATGAAGAAATTGGGTAGATAATCCGAAGAAATACTTCTGTTAAAATATTGGTTGTAATGTTAACTTCAACCTTCTTCCTTTTTACTTCTTTTTCAGCTTTTTCTTCTTCTCTCTTCTTATGTTTGTTGAATTTTAGGAACTCGTCCATTTCTCGTTCAACTTGTTTTTCTATATCTGAACTATTATCATCCATTAGAGGTGTATTTTCTTCTCCGTTAGTAGAATTCATCTTGCGAATGATGTTTCCCATACGACGGTTGAAGATAGAATGAAGTTTCTACTAATTATTTTCTCGCTTTTATATTTTTCGTAAATCCTTGAAATTTATACAATTACATAATTGTTTGTTTTGAACTTGTCTTTCACAAATGAAATTCTAACCTCAAAAATTAAAGCAGATAATTCTAACCTCAAAAATTTGCAGTTGTTGTACAATTCTTCTTAAAGTACATTCTTCACAATTCCGGTCAGCGGTGTGTAAGTAACTATTTTATCATGTAGAATTAGACAGTATGCCGAAGTTCCATCCGCTACTGGTTCTTCAAATTCCATTTCAATTTTTATATCTACACTTGATGATTTTACCGATTCATTTTGTTTTGAACAATCGATTACAATTATTGGAGCCTTGGAATAATACTGGTCAGGTGATAATAGTGGTGTATTAGTCTTTCCATAATATGACGATTGAAATCTTGCATACATATCGTATAAAATAGAAAAACGTTTTTTGCTGAACATGACATTCAAATTGTCATAGGGAAAGAATTGAGAGTTTAGGAAAACTTTACAATTCTTTATTTTACAGTGATCAAATTGACCAGCATTTGCAGTGATAACATCTTTTCGCTTAGTTTGAAAACCGAGTATTATGTACCTTGCTCGTTCCAAGTAAGTTGATGTCTTGACGGTCCATGTTTGTCGTTCTGTCTGAGGTAGTGTAGGGTATTCATGAAATTCCCAACTTCGGAATGGCATCACAATATCACGGTCAGATTTCAACTTTCTCAATAATAGGATTCTATGTTCATCAGCCAATCTTACATGAGGTACTCTCCAAACAACTTTATCCAACTGTAGTTGCCATTCCAGTTTATCTTCCGTAGTTGCAGGGTCTGCAAGTATCAAGTCCTTATTAGTTGAAGATCTGAGTAATACTAATTCTTGTTTGACATTTATTATTACCCGTTTGTAATCTTCAGCGAATCCCAAAAGCAATCGTAAAGGTACATGAAAATCAAAGTGACCGTTGGAAGCTGGTGTTATAGTGTCTTTATCGGGGGCAACCCATCCGGCGGTGACTATTGAATTCTTCTCATGCGGTGTTAATGATGTTAATCCTTTCAATGTCGTTGTTAAACCAACCTTTTTTGTTGAATCAACCGTCACCCCTGATATTTCATATCTTATTTCATCAAAAAGATATGCCATCGGGTTATTTATAAAAGGAACTGTTGAAGCAGTTTTTCCATCCAATTTTAATACCCGTCCTTCAATGTACAAGTAACTTTCACACGGTAAAGTGTAAATATCTTGTTGTTGAATGGGGATCCTTATTTCATCGTTATTGTTTAATTTTGATGAAGTGTAAGGGTTGTGCGTGTGATATTCCTTCTCCCATAGTGTTTCGTCGAACGTTGGTCCTTGAGATATATCCAGGATATCCATCGCTGTTAAGTTTCAATCCAATCTTCTGTAGAAAACGAATGTTTTCCGATGTTAACTCTTCCAATGTCGAGGAGCTACTGAGCTCCCGACTCTTCCGTTGCGGTTTAAATGATAATCCCATGTTGACTTTTATGTTGCTGCTCTGATATGTATCCGTATAGTAATTGTTTCTCCTCTAAAGTCAACACTATGACCGTCTTGATCCAATATGTTCAGTACGATGTCTGAAATGAAACTGGTGTTTAACGGTAGGTATATCAAGTTTTGTGGCTTCTCAACAATTTTAAAACCGGGAGCCACTGTTGGATAAAATGTATGTAAAATATGTTGATTAACTCCATCTCTATACGATCCGTGTATAATATTGCACGTGACATCAATACTATTTACTTTCAATATTGTTACAGTTGAATCACCTGAATGAGTAGTTCCAGGAGTTAAGATTTTTTTTTTTGTATCTGTAAATCCAAGTAAACTGCCAATCGACTGTTCCAAGCTGACATCAATATAATATTTTGAAGTTATTTCTGCTTTTAAAGTATTATTGTTTCCTTTAACGGTGATATTGTCTTCTCCGAGTTGTTTCTGTCATAATTGGTTTATATCATCAATTTCATAAGCTCCAGTAGGAAATGTAATTATTTTCAATTCTGAGTATTTTCCTGCAGCATCCTTAGTTTCATAATAATGTAGTAAATTGTTTTTTCCTTCTGTAACATTAGGAATTGAATTGTAGGTAGTCAAATCAAGTAATGCCGCTTCCCATAATCTTTCCTTGGATAGACGCAATGCTGGGAACAGCGTACTTTTCAATGTGGATGAATTTCCACTCAGTGACACTGTATACGATGACATCTTAAAGCTGACTGACACTCTTCGCTAGAAACTCCAAACATAAATGCCCACATATTTCAGTATTGTTAGGTTGTTCTCTTTTGTAATTGTAAAAAATGTTTTTGGAGTTTCGAAAATAATGTTGCAGTTCTTTTGGCGGTGGTAGATTGCCAAAACTGTCAAAGTAGTAAATGGTTTGTCCGAGTTTTTTATAGCATACCCAATGAGTGCCTGGACCATAGGTGGAATCCAAATTTACTATTCCAGTTTCATTTTTCCATATTTTAGTTGGTAATGCATCTTTCATAAAAACTCCTCGAAAGAATGGTATTTTCAAACAATTTACATAATCATTTAACTGATGATTTGTTAAGGCTTTATTTGGAATTATCAATTGATTCTTCTTATTTAGTACACACGGTATGGTCTTAGGTATAAACCTGCTCCGTTTTTTACCATTTGCCAAACAGAAGTCTTCTTTACACTTGCCTTATGAGTTCTACGACGTCCTTTTTTAATGTTTCCACCTCTTTTGGGAGCGCCTCTCTTTGCAGGTCTTCCTCTGCGACGTCTTCCACCACCTAACTTTGCTTTTGTCTTCATGGCTGTAGTTACTGCCCAAGCTGCTGCTTTTTCTGCAATATTTGCGTTACTTGATTTTACTCTTTGCCAAGCTTTTTCCGCTAGAATTTTATCTGCTATTGATCTATTTGTTGAATCTTTATACTTTGAATATGCTATATCGTGTTCTTTGCAAGCTTGATCTAATTTATTAATTCCAGGATCTCCTCTTGCTAAACGTTTTGCCAACTTAGTTCCAGGTCCACAATATTGATAACCTCCGGGCAGATGTAATTCGTATGGTAAAGCGTCTATTGCTCGATTTACAACAGCACCAATAGGTATCCGTCTAAGCAGGGTTAATGCAGTTGAAGTTATACCACGTCCTCTCTTGTTGCTGTCTTGATGATGACTGAGTGATACGGCCTTCATTATGTAGTCTTATATAAACTGGTGTGTTTACTCCACAAGATACATTACATAAATGAATAAGTTATGTATAATTTTTTATATTTAAACACTTAGTTATTCAAATTAATTATATACTGATTTATAATTCTATTTTTAATCCAAGCTTCTCGTTCATCGGGTTGAATCATCACATGATTCGTTGTACTAGCTATATGATTATGGGTATCAATAAGTAAATTGCCCACTATTCTTATTAAACAATCTAAATTTACAGCATCTTTTGGATGTTGAGGATCATGTAATTGCATAATACGTTTATCATTACATGTGTAAGCTGTTGAATCACTTTTTGATGTTTTTATGACTTGTCCAATAGTAGCAGCATCATTTGAATCTTCGCCTGGTAAAATATTAATTATTTTCTTCATCTTTGCATCATATTTGGTCCCAAAGTGTTTATCCCAAGTTATTGTTTGTTTCATTGTAACACAATCATTTGCTTCGTAACCAGGATAAATATCTTTTATTCTTCTATTACGACCATTGTATGTACCTAATGTACCACCAGTAGCAATTAATGTTTGCACCATTAGAGGTACATCTGTATCTTTTATACCAAATCTTCCATTTGTTATTGTTTTACGTCCTGCATCCCATTCATCATTATTTCCTTGCATTAAATTAAACTTTTCATTTCCATGTATAAATTTATCTCCCCGCTTTAACACGGCATCTTCATGTTTTACAAAATTGGATGTTTCCTTTTTTAATTCTTTAGATAATTGTTCTATAGTAACAGCATCTTTTGGTTGAGAACCAAACTTTACATTTGTCAATGTTTTACCATGACAATCGATTTCATTAACATCTTGTAAAATACAGTTGTCCTTGATGTATTTTAGGTTTACAGCATCACCGTCTTCCTTTGGGTATCCAATGTCATTTATAATAAATTTATAAAAAGAATATCCATGTTCAGTTTTTTCCGGTATTATAGAATGTAAATATTCTTTATTAACTGAATCTTTATCATTTTTGGGATTTCCCATGTTGGTTATTCTATAATTTCCAGCATCATATGTTTGTCCATCTTTTAAGTTGTTACCCCATTGCAATTTTAAAGTATTTGAAAGTTCAGATGATAAGTACTCTTTAGTAATTGCATCAGAACCTTCAGTTGGTTTACCAACATTAATTAATCTATGTGATTCAACATCATAAGTATTCTTATGTAATTTTAATGATGTTGAAGTAGCTTCTTTTACTGTCTTCAAATTTGCTCCATCAGTATCTTCTTCTGGATCTTTAACTAGTTTTAAACGTTTATTACTTATGCTATAGTCACCTTCAGGTGTTTGCGGTAATCCACTTCTTTTTCTGTCTTCTCCAACTTGCACTCCTAAAGCGGAGTACCGTCCGAACTTGTCGACGCTCATGTTAGAACTGATACGTCTTATGCTTGCACCTCTTTTATATCCACGGACAATTATACGACTATACCGCGATTCCTAAGTTCATCAACTAGAGCCACCCATTCATTATTCAAACCTGTATGACCGGCTTCCATGGCTTCATGCAATAGTCTCATTCTATCAACCAATTTATTGATATCATTGTAGTAAATCACATTCGTATTGTATAGATTTTTCATCAATCCTTTACCAGATGTTGAAGTATCTCCTTTACTCTTTTTACCATGTTGTTCAAGAAGTGATAAATCCATAAGTGATAAAGATTTTCTTTTCAGTGGTTGTCTCACCGCTGGTGCAGTACGTAATGTTGGCAATTTTCGTGGAGGAAACAACTTTTTTATAACGATGTTATATTTTGTTGCACGTGAACGATTAATCATTGCATCCTTTGAGTAGTTTCTTTTATGAGCGTTAGTATTTTGTAGAATCTCCTTAAAAACACTTAAATCTTTGGATGAATATCTTAGTGGTATGTTTTTAAAAATTAATTCATATAATCCTTTTGTTCCTTTATATCTATGCTCACCAATAATGATGTAATCGTCTTGTGTTATTTCAAGCTTTGAATCGCCAATCTTCAATTCATTCCCATCAATTCTTGCTCCGTATACGTGTGATCTACTCAAATTCGGGTTTGATTTCATGTCATGTAGCATTTTCATTATATATTTTCTTCCAAGAGGTCCATGTTGTAATATATCGCTACTCAATTGAGTTAAATTTGGAATAGATTGTTCTGCTTCTGGTATTGGCTGTTCTTCTTCCTTTTCAACAATTGGTTCTTCTTCTTCTTTTGTTTCTTCTTGCTCACTAGCACTTGTATATGAATCATCATCTTCTTCTTTTTTTAATGCTTGTACTTCTTGTTTAGAAACTGGTAGTAAAACATCTCCTTCATAACGAGGTTTACCAATAGTTTCTGATATCTGTTTTTAAAGGTTCCGTAATAGGTTTAAATGTAGTCTCTAGAAATTCTTCTCTTTCACTTAAACCCATCCTCAATGCACGATTCTTCATCCTAATAGAATCACTCAGTGATTTTATTTCTTTCAATAGTTTTTCTTGATTCACCATGTTTACACTGTGAAGTTCAACATGTAACTAGATGTAGCATCGGTAGTTCAACGCATAAATACAAATTTATCCAACCCTATACGATATCTACCATTTTTAATATCTTCTTCCTTCATAATAACGAGAAAGCTATATTTCTCATTCCATGCTTTGCCACACATCTCTTTAAATTTTTCAAATGGCATATCCGCATTTACATGATCATTATATATATGCTTTAAATTTGTTTCATCTTGCTTGAAGATGATCAACATATTTGCATTGTCTCTTATAAGTTGTTTTGGAATTTTACTGTATGTTTGACCAATATAAATGCTATCAATATTATGATGTCTTCCCATAGCAAAATAATTCCTTATTGTGTCATGATTTTCACAAGAAACATCGTCAAATATAAAAATAGAAAATGGTTTTGCTTCATTTGGTTGCATAATTGTTTCACTGGCATTAAACTTGTAAAAATTCACTTCAGGTACACTTGCAAGTACTTTATCCAATAATTGATATTTTGGTTGTTGCAATGATTTTGAAAAAAATGTATATATTATTAAAACGCAATCCTTTAGGATTAGTTATAAGGTTAAAAACAACATTAGTTTTTCCACAATTTGAAGGACCAGTTATTAGACATCTTATTGTATTTGGTAGTAATTCACCATGTTTTCCATGATTTAACTTATCATTGTCAACTGTCAATTCATCAATGTTATTGATATTAAATCGATCTTTTTGTTGTACAATCTCCATCTTGTATAAAGGTTAAACACACAATGAGCTATTAAACAACTATACTAAGTCTTTTGAAGGAATCCAAGAGTCTTCACTTTTATCAAACCCTAACCACTGGACTTTAACCATATCCTTTTTCCTTTGTAAAATCTTCTCGACAAGATATACATCACCAACTGTTGATTTCAACAATTCGTGTCCGTAGAATCCACCTTGAAGTAATTCACCCTTGTTATCCTTTAATAAATAGGTTTCAGGTATAGTTGGTTGCACTTTATAAATTGTAAATACTTCATTAGTCAATTTGGTAGATATCTTTTACTAAATACACCTTTGTATTTGCTTATACGAACTTTATCGTTGACCTTGAACTTCTTTGGTTTCAATTTTTCTAATTTCGGTGTTGTATTATTTTTAATTGCGTTGTAATACAATTTTCGCATTAGCACTGTTTACCTGGATAGGTTTCTTCCAATGGTACGATGATATTTGTTGTTATACTGTTTTATAAGTTGTGGTAATATGTCATACCACACGTATGATCCTCGTTTTGAAAATTGTTTATACATCGCACCTTTCAATGTTCTATTGAATCTTTCAATTATTGAAGCTTTAACTTCAGAATTTGTAGAATAATGATTTATTTGATATTTCTTCATCAAAGCTCTAAAGTCTTTATTAAAATATTCTTTTCCATCATCGGTCTGTAGATGTTTAATTTTAAATTTATTTCTTTGTATTGTGGTTTCCATAGCTTTTGTAACACTTTTACCAGTCTTATCCTTCAATGGTAAAGCGTCAGCTATTTTAGTAAAACAGTCTATAATTGTTAAAATATATTTAAATCCTTTGTTTAATTTACTGTGTGGTATCATTTCAATGAGATCAGCTTGATAAAGATCATTCATTCCTTTAATGATTGTACTTCTTCTTGGAAATCTTTTCTTGCTGGTTTATGTAGTTCATTTACAATCTTGTCCTTCACACTTTCCATCTTCAGATGTTGCTTGTACACCGCTTGTAAAAATACTGATGCATAGAATAGTTTAATCTCATTTATATAGTTTGAATATAGGTCAAGGCCATTTCATATTAGTGTAAAAAAGAGGGAACATGGCATTGGGCTTGCCATGTCCCCTCTTCTTTACGGAAAGGAAAAAAGGAAGAAGGAGAGGACGAAGAATAGGTTTACTGGTCGATAGGGTTCAGGGAGTAGTGGCCGAATGGTAAAGTATTAATTTTATCTTCTAAAATATGGCGCTTGTCATCTTTGTGGCTTAATGCCCACTTTGTTTGTTTGACACTAAAAAGTTGATGATTATAACTTCTAATAGTGTTGAACGTTGCAGTTGTTTCAACATTTTCAAACAAACATCTTTTATAATGTTCAAACTGTACGTTCTTCTTCAGAAAAGAAGTTTTTATTCCTTTGGCCTTCTTCGTGACTTGATGTTCGTTCCTCTCATTTATGTACAGTTGAAACGAATACAGTTTGGACATTAATGCTACAATTTCCATCATCGGCACACCATTTGTTTCATCTTTAAATTTTCCTAATACTTTCTTGTTTCTGTCATAGTCGTAATTTGGATGATCCTTAGGATAATCGGAAAAGTCGAAATCATCTTTATATATAAAGGTGCGTAGATCTTCATACATGTCATTTGTTTTAATCCAGTAAATTAGTGCATCCGTATCCATATATGCAATACCAATTTTCTCTCTTCCATAATAGTTAACCATCTTCTTATAATGAAACTCGTACATATGTGTTTTTGAAATATCCAAGATTGACATTCCAAGATACAAAGGACGATCCATTTCAACTGACTTCTTGTTCATGGAAATAACGACTAGATTTTCATTAATAATTACAGATGAACCAAAGTTTGGTTGTTGCACCAATTTCTGTAATTTTACTGGATCAGTTACCAATTTGATATCCTTATGTTTCCTTTTGTTTTCCAAAGTCTTGCCAAATATTGCATTGTTCATTAGTTTAAAAAAATCTTTTTGAAAACTTGATGTAGCGGCAGCTCTTCTTCTTGTGTTGTTGTCGATGTACGGTTTTAACCAACAAGATTGAGAAAATTGTAGTACTCGATTAATTTTTGTAATTCTCAATCCTAAGTCTAAAGCCTGTTGTATCATCCAGTAGTGTCCGACATACCGAGACTTGTCGGTTAAAGTCACCAATAATTTTGGCCATCTTCCAGTAGGGGAGATTTCAGTCTTTGGAAGAAGTGGTAAATCATAATGATGATCGTGAAGATGTTCAGGATATTCAAAATCGACGTCAAAAATGTAACCAGTTTCACCATGCTTCGGTATATCCATTATGTTTCCAATCGATTCTGGAGCTATCCATTTGAAATTATCATATGGAAGGGGATTTGACATTGCCCATCCGTATAAGTTATTTGCATCGAAATAACCCAGGAATGTTGTTGGTTTTGATGCATCATAATCGGGCAGATACTTGTTATTCGCCTTAACATGTCTGGTTACACTTTGCGTCAATCCCCCTCGAACTCCTGATTCTAACATTAAAACCATATCTATATCAGTAAGAAGTTGTAATTTACAATTTGTTTCTTTCAACATGGCTTGCCATGCTAGTCCAGGTGAAGTGTATGAATGAAGAGGGTCCAATCCATATGCTGCAAACATGTATTTCTAAATTCTTCCATTATATCACATAGTAAAGTTACATCTAATTTAACATAAAAATCTGAATATTCTCCCAATGTTCTAAATCCTAATTCGTTCCATACTCTACATGCATGATCATAGTCCTCTTGAGATATATCCATGTCGTAAAGTTTACTTTTGAATTCTTCTTTTGCTGGAAGTGATGTTTCATTAAATTTTTCTAAACTGTCTATGTAATCATATGGGAAAACACCTTTCCGAAGTACCAGATCCAGTTTGTCGCTATTTACAATCTTCTTTGTTTCGACAAAATCGTGTTTCCTTAAATTTTCAGAAAGTTTGGACAAACTCGACGGCATAAATCGGTAAGAATCCAAGAATCTTAGTTTGACATTTTCAACTGTTTTGGAAAAACTTATGAATTTTTCTGAAGTTTCAGCCAACACATCTATTGAACCATTGTCTCTTCCTAATTCAGGTATTATAAAATGAGCATCATACCCGCTGAGGTTATGCAGAACCACAGGAATAAATAGTGGTAAACGATAGCTCAAGTTGCATTTATTACAAGCAGCACCCCTATAATAACCTGTGAGGTGGTCATGATCTTTAACTTTATAATTCTCAATAGTAAAACCATTTTTGCACAAGAAACAGCGAGTTGCATTTTCATGTTGAATTTCTTCTTCTTCGTCCATCGGTTTCATTGGTACAATATTTGTATATAATCTTTGCATATTTCCAGCTATTGAATATAAGTGATCAAGAAATATTTTTTCCGCATTTTCACCACGATATACTAAAGGTTCTAAAGTTAATCCATATCTGTTTAAATGTTCTTCTGATAATGTTGATTTGACCATTAAACAAAAACTGTTTGGTTTGTGCATTTGATACTTGACACTTTTTCGAGCTTCACAATTTTCATCTTCAACAGGAATAAGTGTTGATTCAAAGTCTGCATACACAACTAGAGGGATACGGTATTGATGATGAACCTTTTGAAATGGAACAAATGCTTTGCTTTCCGAAGGTAAATTAATCTTTGCTTCATAATTATTGTTACATAACCTTTTGTGCTCTTGTAGCCATTCTCTTCCATGTACTCCATCTCGTTTAAAATTAAAATATCTCTTGCAAATTAACTTTCTGTGTCGATCTTTAGAAAGTTGCTTGTTAACAAGAGAGTCGAATTTTTTTATGTACACATAGTGAGACACATCACCTCTTGTTAGTAATAGTAGATCCGTATGATCTGGTAGCTCTTCTTTTGCCACACGTAAAGGATACACTTTGTTTGAACTATCTAATGCAAAAACATTAATAGACGTGCCAGGATTTTTCTTCTCAAATCTTGATATATCTTTTACAGAAACAGGGTATGTTATTCCTTGAAAATTGTACCTGTGTCTTTCATTTTCATATTCTTGGTTGGGTCTATGTGCATTTCGTAATACAAATTTTGATGTCATCGCATAGCGAAAACATTCGTTATCTTCATTCTTGACATTAATACAAGATTTTGTATCTTCAATTCTTTTTGGCAGAGGAATGTAACTAGATCCCATTAGTCCATATCCATGTTTGTGAACCCTTATATCTAATCCTTCAATACTTGTAAGACTCCATCCAGATCCTCTTCCTTCGTGTTCCTGAATTTTGGTTAATATTTCTTCTATACAGTTCTCAACTATTGAATCAATGTCTGAACTTTCCATGATAGTTTGGTTTTTTGTTATGAATCCTCTTGGTGATAATTCTTCTTGTACATTTATAAACATAACTTCTAGTAGTAAACCAAATTTAAGAAAGTTTAATCTTTTCAATTCTTCTTTTAAAGTTTTACTTACGATTGGTTTTGCTTCTCTAATAAATTCTTCTAGCTTTAAGTTTTCATTTTGAATCTTATGATGCATTACTACTTTACCGGGTAATGCAAATACTTGTAGATTCGGTAAAGTAGTTGAAGATGTTGCTGTTATTTCATCTTGTTCATCTTGTTCTTCTTGTTCTTCTTGTTGTTCTTGTTCTTGTTCTTGTTCTTATTGTTCTTGTTTTTCTTCTGGGTTGTTGTGAATTAGTTCTGTATGACAGTCTAATAGAATTTCATCGTGAAACGATTCCGAACATTTATCGCAACGATACATGTTGAGATGTTTACTCTTCGAAATTTCGCCAAGAAATGAAATGGGCTCTTGCGTTCCTCCTTTTATAACGGTTCCCCCACCACTATTTCATCTTCTTAACTATCCAAGGAAATCAAACGTTTTGAATAAAAATATTAACCTTCTACAAACTAATTGTTTATTCGTGTTCTTTATTCCCATTGAAGTTTTAGTATATACTTCTTTATATTCAAGCTTTAACTAACTTTCCCCCACCCAACTAATTTTAGTTACTTTTAAAACCAAACACCTGCCCTCCAAACATCTGTTAGGACAGATGTTATGGGACAAATGTTGAAAGAACAAATGTTAGGGTGGAAATGGCTAGAGCACAGGCACTTGGTTCAACTAAATTTGCACATAAATTAACTAGAGTTGAACTAAAAATTTGCATAAATAAAAAGTTAGTTCAAAACTAAAATTCGACAGTGTTAAAAAAACTAACAGTTAACAAAAATAAACGTTAGTTCAAAACTGAAATTCAACAGTGTTAACCAAATTCTAACAGTCTAACAAATAGGTCAAGGTAATCCAATTTAACGCGAGAATGAGGAATAGAGCACTAAGTGGCATGTTAGTCCATTACCACAAAGTGATCTATTCCTCGCTCTCTATTTTACATCTATTTTTTTTGGTTTACTTATTTATATTAAAATGTTCAAATATTACTATGTAGAATGTCCATTCTTGCTTTTCAATTCTTCGATTGTTTTTAGCAATTGTAACAAATATTCGTTAGTTTTCACCAAAGTCTTTATTTTGCTACATCCAATTTCAATAGAAGGTATTATAAGTTGTAATTTTATAAGTTCGATCTTTTCTTTCTTGCGAATTTCTCTCTTTATTATGTTGTTCCTTATTTTTGCTGAAGATTTAAACTCCATGTTGTTTCTGCTAAAGCCACAATAATAAAAGTCTCTTCAAACAACCTGCATTTATACACATTCCCCCACCATTTTATAATCCCCACTCCTTTCCCCCTTCTTTATAGGATTTGAAAGGGATAGGGTGTAGGGTGGGGGAAGGATAATTTTGCTATTACACTAGTTGTGCAAGAAAATAGCCACCAGTATCTACACCTTGTTTGTAGCACTCCATCATAGATTGTGCCCATTGCCACATGCGGTCTCTGTCATTTGGTGTGACAAGGAAAGAATGACTATCACCATACAATATAAAAGAGTCAATTCGTACATAACATCCTGAGTCCAACCATTTATTAGCTTCAGCCATAAACTTTTCTATTGTATCAAATGGAAATTGTGGATCAATTGCTATGACTTTACGTTCTTCACTAAGTTCAACAGTATAATCATCATCGTCCTCATCATCTTCACTTTCACTGTTGTTACTTAAAGTGTCTTCAGATTGTTCAAAAACATCAGAAATTTCGGAAGAATTGAAATTTTCATTCAGATGAGGAGGCATTTTGAAGCAAGAAATATTGTAAACAGGAGAGACGAAACGACAAGAGCGGCGTGTAGAAGAAAAATGAAGGAGTGACCAACGCTTGCTCCGCTTTTATAATAGTATGCAAATGAGGGGTAGGAGCTGACTGTGACCAGTCATCGACCCAAAGGAGTGGGGGGAAGTACTTTTCTTACTACTCGGATGGAAGTAGGTTAGTAGGTCACAAGACTTAGAGTGTTAAAAAATAATGGGGGAGAAACACAACACTATAACGCATTGTGTTTCTCCCCCATTATTTTTTATAGCAAAATTTTGAAAAAACTATGTGAATTTACTTTTTACGCCCCCACCTTGTAATACCATCCACTTTGTGTCTGAGGAGATAGTCTTTAGAGTCTAACTCATGAACAAATTTCTCTTTGCGCAAGGACTCAATTACTTTAATATTATATTTTTTGCCGTTACAACTTGCCAAAATGTGTTCGTTGTCAATAACACTTTCAAAAAAATAAACACAACCTCTCTTAAGCCTATTTCCTTTTACACCAATAATTTTGGGTTGGTATTCAACAGTGGGGGTTTCTGTCAGTTGTGGTTCAGAAAGGTATTTCACGACATGTACACGGCAAAAACTTTCGTTTTTAACACATTTCCTCCCACAAGCTGATCCTTTCTTATTTCCCCTAGAAAGCATTTCAGGGCAAGTAGTGGGACGTCTAAATGCCCTACGACGCTCTTCTTGTAATGATTGAAATTGCTCTGAAGGAGCAGGTTTAGGGGCAGGTTTAGGGGCAGGTTTAGGAGCTGGTTTAGGAGCTGGTTTAGAGGAATCAGTTTTGTGATAGGTATGATCTTCAGGTGTAGTAAGTGGTGGGGTAGGAGGCAATGGTGATAGTGGGATGATGGGTGTACTAAGGCGATGAACAATAGTTTCAATTGAAGGGGTATTAATACGGGGAACTGGCTTCTGCGGTGGCGGCATCATAGTTGATGGTGGTGCGGAGTCCTTTGAAGGCGAAGGTGAAGGTGGTGAAAAAATACTGCGAAGTCTAGAAGTGTTGGTTGGCGGAAGAATAGCTCCAGAATTTGAAGGTAGAGATGCAAGTTGATTCTTGTAGCAATCAGGAAGGTTTTTAAGGCGAAGAGTTTTCTTAGGTGCAGTCGTAGTAGAAATTGAAGTTGAAGTAGAAGTAGCAGAAGTAGTAGTTGGCAGAGACGACATGGTTAGAACTCCGAGTACACAGCGTGATGTCTGGAATCAGAATGAAACACTAGCCACAGTCGGTGCGTCTTTTATAACAATATGCAAATGAGAGGGGTAGCAGCTGGCCGAGACTGATTATTGACCTGGGAGGTGGGGGAAAAGGGGAAAGAGAAGGTATTTATTTAAAATAATTCGCATAACTTTTGACTAAAATAAGATAACCAAATTCTTCTTTTACCAAAATGTTTGTCTTACATAGACCTTTTCAATGATGTATCGCTTGTCCAAATCCGTCAATCCGTTATCAAGTTATAGCCATTTTAATTTTTCAGGTCATGACCGGTCATTCACCCAGAGTAGTGGGGGAAGGAGTAGGGGTAGGAGTGGGGGAAGGGGGGGAATCGACTCCATTTTTTCGGGGGGGGGATCGACTCCATTTTTTCGGGGGGGAGGGGGGGAGGGGGGGGTGGGGGGATGAGGGGGGTGGGGGGAGGGGGGGGGGTCATTGACCTTTTAAAAAGTAGGTCAAGGTCACTCAAGACTTATAAAAAACCAAGGTGATGGGAACAGTAATACTGTTCCCACCACCCTGTTTGCCTAACGGGTTCCCACTCCCAACCCACTAGTTACGTTCTGCAAGGGAGGCCCTGGTCCGTCCGCATCAAAGCGTAACGTCCCTGTCCGCATCAAAGCGTAACGCTAAATAGGGAAACTGGAACAGCTAATGCAGAAACGCAACTCTAACCCCACCCAAACTAATCCCACCCATCATATTCCTAAACAAAATGCAAAAACCTAGTCCGCTTACCTACAATTTGCGGATTTCCCACCCCAAGTGAAGTTCAACTGAACTTCTGAATTTACAGTTAATCTACCCCCTAACATCTAGCTGTAAGGCAAAACAACATTAATTATTAGTACCAACACTTAAAACTAACAACACATCATTATTAAAAACCAAATAATTCAACACAACCAAATACCTTCGTTATTCTTAAATTTAATACACCTTAATGCTAAAAACCTCTTAAAAATTAATACACCTTAATGCTAAAAACCTCTTAAAAATTAATACACCTTAATGCTAAACCCAACTTATAACTAACATCGCAATGCGCAAATTATTTCTTAAATTTAATACAACTTAAAACTAAACACACACACACACACACATACTACATTGCATTAAAAAACGCAACGTAGTAGAAGAAGTTCAAATATATATAGGCCTACTATATATTTGAAACCTCTTGCTGAGTCGCCAACAACCTTTCGCTATGAAAGTTTGTTGACGACTGACGCTAAGATCAGGCTCGTATTGCTCCTCGGATTCTCGAGTAGTGGGGGAAGTTGTTTCACTCCAGTACAGTGTTCAATCCAGTCCAGTTCGCAGCAGTGTAAAAGGAAGGCAAAGGAGTGGGGAGCGGCGCATGCGCAACAACACAAATCCAAGGTTTGAGGTTAGAATTATCCATGTGCAGTAGCGCTAAAGTGAGTAATACAGGACTAGGCGCATGCGCATAGCATAGACTGATTCCGATCCGGAGAACTCGTTGCATGCGCAGCAGGTTTGAGGTTAGAATTATCCATGGCAGCTGCCATGTTTAGTCTGGTTTCACCACATAGAGTCAGCAACTGGTAGTGACCGGTCATTGGCCTAGAAGGAGTAGGGAAAGGTGGTGACCGGCCATTGACCCGGAGGAGTGGGGGATGGAGTGGGGGAAGGGGGGCTCCATTTTCGAGGGGGGGAGGGGGGGGGCTCAATTTTTTTCGAGGGGGGGGGAGGGGGGGGGCTCAATTTTTCGGGGGGGGGGGGGGTAGGGGGGGGTGTCATTGACCTTTCCGGTCATTGCCCCAAAACCCCCTACTACTCAGGTGAAAGTCGGTCATCAGCGGCAGCTGCCCCGAGTAATTGCTATAAAAACCAGGTAGTTGGCTCGGGCATCTGCCCAGGGAAGTGGGCCGCTGCTAGGCTATAAAACTAGACTGCTCATTTGCGCCGCGACCATTAACTTACTGGCTTTCATGTTGATTGCATCGTTATAGCTACTACATTATTTACGTTCATTTACTTCTAACCTTACCACATAGTGTTTCATTACTACATATTGTTTAGTTAATTCTAACCTATAACACTATTTTGTTAGTACATGACATTCTGTTTCATTTATCTCTTTATAACATATTTTATTTCTCAGTCTTCTTTTGACTTCAACATATAACACACCTCCTGTAAGCGAACACAACACATATTACAAAATAATTCTAAACTTTCAGTTTCAAAGTCTAAAACCAATTTAAGTAAAGTAAGAAAGCGGTACAGTTTTAACCCATTATACTTTTCGACAACTTCGCGGGTTAATGTTGATGATAGTATTATTCATGACATCTTGCGTTATATGTTACACTTCAACAATTTTGAACTTGTTACACCTATCGACTGTGTTCAACAAGTTTTTTTATTTTACCCCCACTATTCCTTATATAAGTGCTCTCACCACAATTCCTACTTTATACTCCTCTATTCTCTACAGCTGAGCTAAGATTTGAGGTTAGAATTATCCATGGCGGCCGCCATGTCTGGTTCAGTTTCGCCACATAGAGTCGGCGACCGGTTATTGGTCTAAAGGAGTGGGGGAAGGGGTGGTGGGGGAAGGTTGCCATTTTATAAGCCCTCTCCCTAGGCGGCGCTTCTCATTCGATCGCCAACTTTCAAACGATAAACACCTCTCCCATGGCACGAATCAATTATCCCGCTATCACCAACTACTTCAACTTAAAACTATTTCTGGTGATAGTTAGATAGAATTTTTAAAAACTTACCCTGGATGACCTTGACATATTTTCCACATCCCAGTTATAAGTTTGAATTTCAATTTTGAACTAACTCTTAATTTTTCTTCAACTGTTAGAGTTTCGTTAACACCGACGAATTTCAATTTTCAACTAACTTTTAATTTATGCGCAAATTTACTTCACCCTAACACCAACACTATCGCCATCTCCACCCCAACCTATATGGCATAACATATCACTACAGCATCTGATATATACCCTCTGCCCCCACCGGAAGCTATATGACATGGCAGCTGGCACCAGCTGCCCCGGCAGCTGCTCGGCGAGCAGCTGATCTGTGCCAGGAGTGGCTTTTTCCACTACTAACGGATCTAAATTGAACAATTGTTTTCTCTATACGAGACAGAAATCATATGACTTAACGTAGTAAAACTTATAAATAAATAAAAGTGAGTAATTTTAATAGAGTTTTAAATTATTAACTGTTTGATTTTGTTTAAAATCACATTATCTGCTTAATTCGACATATAAGTTCCTTCCCCCCTATTTATTTTATACACGCTGCTAAGTTAGAAGGTTTAAACTCCGCACATCTATGTTAGACCTAAGTATCTTGTTTTTCATGGGTTCATTGTCTCTCCACCTCCAATAAGAGATGGTCCACGAGATTAAGGCGAGATTCTTAAATGTAAGAATAGATTGATATGTACATCAAATTAAAAGCATCTGTTATTAGAATACAATGCCAAAAACCGGACCTCAAAAGGATGACCGAGTCAAAAATGGCAGGCGTTCAAACTTTGCATTAAAATCATAATGATGTAAACAAAAAATTCTATAGCTCCCGATAACTTTTGATTACAGGTTTGTAGCAAATTGCTTAGAATACAAAGCCTTATAAAATGATGTATGAAATGAGATAAGGACAGTGAAGTTTTTCCCAAGGGAAAAACTCTTTAGGGAGATCCCGAATGGTAGTCGTGAGGGAAACTACATTGGTCATCCAAATGAGTAAAAAAAATTTATTACTTATTTAGTAAATCAGAATATGTTTAAATTCTTTGTATACAAAAAAAGGACCTGTGAATATGTTAAATTATACATACGGAGTTTATGTCACATCTGAATATTTTACTAATTGATTTACTAAAGGATCTTGTTTTTTAAATTGACATTTATATAACAAATTAATGTGATAATAAACGGTATCAGATAACTGACACATACTTTCTCCCAACAATATAAAAACATTTGTTAAAGCTTTTAACATTAATGTCTAGATGACTCTGTCGGATAGCTACCAGCTGAGCAGCGCGAGCTTGACCCTACGCGCATCTGTGACTTTTAACAACGTACTGCGTTTACCGCTAAATGAAAAATTGTATTTTCTCCTCAACCACTTGACGTAGAGCAATAATTTAAAGTACTGGATTATTTAGTTTTTGAGCTTGATTTAATGGTGATAAGTAAAATTTATTTCGAGGCAACAGCTATTTTGAAAATCCAAAAATTGATTTTTTTAACACTTTTTACTCCATAACTTTTGAACGCGCATTTTCTCGGAGATGCGGGTGGTGTCATTTTATCCACCATTTTAAGCTTAATAAACCACAAAATTTTAATCAAAATCGTTAGAGCCGTTTTTGAGAAATTTTGATTTTTGACGATTTTTGAGGGTTTTGGGGGGTAAAATACCCTTAAAAATCAAAAATTCAAAAGAATGAAAAAAAACGCCTGGAATTATCGTGGATTTGGACCTGTATACCAAATTTCATTAAAATCGGACCATTAGGGCATTCTCTAGCTCTGTTTACATCCTGACACACACACACACACACACACACACACACACACACACACACACACACACACACACACACACACACACACACACACAGAGAGAGAGAGAGAGAGAGAGAGAGAGAGAGACACACACAGACATCACTCTGAAAACCACTTTTTTGGACTCAGGGGGAACCATAATGGATAAATCCACCAACAACTCAAATTCGAAAATTTTGACGAAAACAATACTTTCTCCATATACTATGGTATAGGGGGAGAAAGTAAAAAAGAACACAACAAAAGAAAGCTACAAAACCCACATTAATCTCGCAATAAAAACAATTCAAAACAGTGTTCAAAAAGACTGACGGCCCCTTAATAACGATAAAACTGATTTGCTTTGAAAATAGACTCTTTTAAACAAACCTCAAACTGACTGATTCTATTGAATAAAGGGAATCGGATCGACGCGTCTGGTTTGAATGGGATTTGAAAGGTTTATTGGATTTTATGCTCTTTGGCTCACATTCAGTGAACTTAGTTGTATTAAATCCTTTTAAGTGAAATAATGTAGTGAATATTCCTTTAGAATTCTTTTTGGTAGATTTGAAGTATGATATGAACAATTTGCGATAACGAGTACAGTAATGGGAATATTGTTTCATTCATTAATTGAGCGAATTAACTAAAACCACAATGCTTTCTCAATCATAGACGTTTCTAAAAAGTTTTGAAATTATATTATTTAATTGTTTTATTTTTGATCTCTTTTAAATGTTTTATGTTAAAATTGTTGTATTAGAAAATTAAGGTCACCAAACCCTATACACCACAAATTCTGTCCCCTTCACAAAGAATTCAATAAACATATAATTGGGCTATAATTGGGTGCAGATAAACTGAATTCTCTGTCGAATTTCGATCAGTGGGCGATCTCTAGTTACTATTATTACTGCCAAGAAGCACTAAAATAAGTTTAATGAATATTTTAGACATTATTAAAAACATCTTTTTGTACCACTACCCTGAAAGTGAGTAATGGAGCATGTCTATATCATGAAGAGCGTAGTTTAGCAGACGAGGTGGCCTTTTCATGTTCTGCGAACCGTCACAAAGCTATTGTGTGACGTGCTCGATATGAAAATGAAAATCTATTCCACTGCTATGAGATGGCGAATATTATTTGGAAAAAGGATTTAGAAATGTATATTTTTTATATAAATTTTGGTAAATTTTTTTATATAATTTTTCAATAAAACTTAAACAGTCTAGTTTTTAAATTTCCTCACCGTTATATACTCTTATAGTACACAAGTGACTAAAAAGGTGAAACTTTACACATTCAAATTTTTTTTAAATAGTATAAACATTTTGACTGTTAGCCCCTGAAAAAAACTTAACATTCTTTTTTTTATAATGTATGTCTTTATATTCATAGATAGGTCTGATATATTATGAGTCGTGTTTCATAAATTCACAACAGCCTTATAACTTCATAATTTCGTAAGGTTCGAAACTGAATACAGCTTCCATTGGTTTTGGACTTTTAATTTATCACCATTGCAATTAAGCAGCTTTAATTTGGTTGTAACAAAGATACATAAGGCATTGCAACCATTATACATTCATCCTACATATATATTCGCTAACATGTACCCCTCATGTAAGTGTCAGTGTCTAATAAAGTAATAACGGATAAAACTCATATAACAATTAAAAGAATCCTAATTACAATCCTAATTAGAATCCTAATTACAATTATCCATAGTAAACTTGCATTTTGAAGATCCGTAATTTATTCGGAAGAGATTATTGACTGCAATCCCTGACGAAGCTGAAGGGCGACCGGTAGGATGTAATTTTCAAGACTGACTACGTAACATAATCTCTCTTCCCCAACCTATGTACATTCCCATACAATGTAAAATATTGTCAGTCAGCCTAAAAATTGTTATTATTATGTCGTTAAAAAGTTTTTAAACACTTAAGTTACAGCACAAAATGACAAACTTACTGTTTGAAACCTTCCTCCAATCCAGTGCCGTTACGCATTGCAGATAAAATTAAGGTATTTTAACCTCTTGGACTAATTCCATTAGCAATGCTGAGGCAATTTACTAAAATAAATACCGTAAGTGGTTTTTTTTATGCGTTTAACAATATTCAATAGTTTATATCATTTTTCAATATTTCATACACTTTTTATCTTCCTAAAATTTTATTTTTTTCTATTAGTACAGGATGTAAAAATATATTCTGTGAAATTACAACAAAAACTACGTGAAAAATTAGTAGGAGAACCTTCTCAACATTGGAAGTTTCTTTACTACTGTATTTTATTTTTATTTCAAAACTACATATTAATAAAAATACTGAGGAATCTTAATCTTCATCTAAACGAAAATTTTAAGCGGAAAATATTAACTACTATTAGAAAAAAATTTATATGAATACTATGAAGATATATAACACATTTATTTGAAAGAATCGGGCTGCACATTGGTTATGAGACTAAAGAATGCAGTGTTATGAAATAAAATCTAAACTTGATGCAACCTAAGTGGTTTGCGCTTTCGCCAATTTTCCGTGAAATATCAACAACTGAATCTGATAGAAAATCCAATATTTCCACCTCAGCGATATTAGAGTTGACATTCATAAATAGTTTCTACCAGAAACTATAACTTCAATTTAATTTTAATAACTTAATTAAACTAAAATATTAAATTTAATTAATCATATAAACTGTATTTTTATAATTTTACGGTGTATTCTTAAATTTATATCGGACCAATTTAACGTTTGGAACTGTAGTATTAGAGTTAGCGTCTCACAGTGTTTCATATTCAATTAAGAAACAGGAAACCAAGTGAATAGTAGATATGTTTTCATAACACTCAATTTTCTATTATTTAATAATACAAGTTTTAATTTTTCCCTACAACAGAAAATGATTAGATGTATAAAAACGAAGTACTAGTTTATTTTAATCTTATTAATATAAATGAATCTCAGTAAGCTTTCCTTAAATATTTCAAAGTCATTACGACGTGTAAGATCAGTTTTCCATTGATTGTTCAAAAATGTTTATAACAGGATTAATTCTGCAAAAGCCTTTGTAGCATCCAATTAGTGTAACGACAATATTAGTGACAAAAATAAAGTTTCCTAAAAGTAACTAATGAATCTGTAAAATACCAATTATTATGCCGTTCATGTTGTGTGTTTAATTTCCTTGGCTCCAACTTTAGTGCCAAAACTGAGCTTTAGGTCGTTTTTTAGCGAATTTCCCATAGGGAATAAGCTATTACCGTAGGTCTCATGGTAAGACCTAAGCCTTGGGAACATGTTACTTTTTCGTTTTGAGGTGCCCAGGACAAAAAATAATAGTCATGAAAATTTATATATATATATATATATATATATATATATATATATATATATATATATGTGTGTGTGTGTGTGTGTGTGTGTGTGTGTGTGTGTGTGTGTGTGTGTGTGTGTGTGTGTGTCCCTAGACACGATAACTCTCGTAAAAATGGTCCGATCGACACCAAATTTGGTAGAGATGTGTAATCCTACGTTTATTCGGATGAGTTCGTAAACCAGACATATCGACCTACCGGAAGGGGTAGTTTTTGGGGTTTTGTACCCCAAAATGGGTTTTTTTTGCATTTTTCATATGTAATTATTGCAAATTTAAAATTTTTATTTTAACCATTGGATTTAGCTCAAAAAAACACACAATTTAGTAATTTGAAGCTTTGCTCTATCTCCATTGGTTACCGAGATATTAAAAAGTCTAAAGACAGTACATTGTATTTTGGGGCTCCAATGTTAATCTTATGGAGAATAAGAATGTGTTAATATTTCACTTATTAACTAATATTTTTGGATGAAACTTGCTAATCAGCTTATTTCAAAGTCATTACGACGTCATTTGGTTGAGATTCATCCATTCAAGTAAAAAAGCTTGGTTTTTTGTGCTCATCATTTCAGCAAACCTGCATACTCTTTCCCATGTTAATCATATGGAAAATAGACTTCTTTATTTATAGGCAGATATTGATGAAACTTATTATATGGCTTCATATGGTCGAAATAAAAAATTTTTATGCTAAAAACCTACTTTTGGTGTTCCCCATGGCAGCATACCTGCATACTCATTCATATATTTATCATAAGGAGAATAGACATTTATTTCCTTATTTTTATGAGCGTGTGATCATATTGGTTTACAGGTTTATCTGGTCAAAATTAATATACTAATTGGGAAATTCGCTGAGTACGCAGGTCTGCTGTGACGGGGGGTATTTTAACTTGAACCTTCTCGAGAATATTGGGGTAAGGGAGGGATTTAAACTGCAAAATAAAACTGCAAAATACCTTAAAAAGTGGGGGTTCGTATTTAAAATTAATGACTTCCGGTCTGGGTAGGTTACTTCCGGTACACCCTGTACACTGAAATTGTCATCAATGGATAGAGTTTCTCTGTATATACATTTCCGGTACAGACAGAATGCGACAGCTCAAATTAAGTTTAATATATGATAATTCTTAGCTTCTTTTAATCAAACGACTAAATAACTGACTTCAACAGAAAGAAATTATAGTAATATTTTAATACGTATATCCTTAAAAGTTACAGGTCCAAATTTTCTAACTCAGTCACCTGTTTTAAGACTTAATTTATCATTATGTTAAGAAAATGTGGCTGTTAAATTACGTGTAAACTCGGAGAACTCAAGTTTGTTCTGTGAGCGTTTTTCACACGTTAATGCTTAAAGTTTCTGGTTCACGATATGTGTACAAAACAAGTACTTGGATGCTTATTCTTTCATTATTGTTCTTACAATTACTTCCTTCTCATATACAACACGCGTTTCTGTGTTCGTTCAGTGAACTCAACTTGCAGCTTAAAATAAAAAAAAAACTCTTTTACTTTATTTTGTGTACATTATTCAATTTAATCCAAAATATTGACTGTTCAAATTATTTGTAAATTTAAGATTTTTCACAAATCTTTTATCCGATTTGAAGAAGTCAGGAATATTTATAACAGTAGTTTCACATAAATAGAAGCATACATTGTGCCCCCCCCCCTACCCCCATTTTTTTCAATCATGATTGAAGGAAGATTATACTACGAACAAAAGAGTATATCCAATGACATAACTGACTGGAAAATCATTTGAAAATTGTGAGAAGGGTTCCAATAAAAATAAATGAATAAACACTTAGGATCCTAATTAAGCTTAGATATATTTTGAAGGAATAATGCTTAAGATTCATATTAATACACATGAACACTAGGAGTAGTTATAGAGACCAAATGTGTGCGCATCAACAATTAATTATAGTTTGTGTAATTAGAGTAGGCTGGGTAGTTTTTTAAGGTATTTTATACGATATCATACCAGTTAAAATAACTATCTAAAATAAACTAAATATTTAACTTATTAAGTTACAATATTTATTATCTTTTATAAAGAATTTGTAATTTTAGTTGAAAGTTGTATGTGTAACATATGTTATATTTAGTTTTATAGTTAAGTTAGTTAGTTTTATAGTTAGGTGTGTTGTGTTGGTAACACTTATTATGATTTTGTAGTAGAATGAAGCTAACGCTCTCTTAAAATGGTGACCTAACGTACATGTCATATCTGTACAAGTGCTCTTTGTATTTTCTGATTATATAATTAAATTTGAAGAATAAACAATATTCTACTTAAAATGTTTTATTATTGAGACACCTCAGATGTTACAGTATATGCCCTACTTCGTGACAAACATACTGTAGCTGGGCTTTGTTAGTATCAACGCTACTCCTCCTCAGTAGTGTAAAATTGCGGCCGCTGGCCCAGTTCAAGGTCACCTGAGGGATGACGTCATCGAGGTCAATGACCACACCGATGACGTCATCGATGACGTCATCGATGACGCAATCGATGACGTCATCACTAATGACGTCATTTCGATGACGTCACACCCATGACGTCACAGAAATGACGTGCTGATGACGTCATCACCCCTTACGTCATCAAAACGACGTCACCGACGCCACTAAGGTCAAGGTCACGCAGAAACTTAAAATTTTTTAGCACTTTTGCCGTTTCTCGCACTACGCTCCGAGTTTCAGTCAGAGTCCCCGTGACCTTGACCACTTGGAGCGAATTTTCGACGAGAAACGGCAAAAGTGCCAAGTTAAACTCGAGTTTCTGACATGACTCTGCCTAAATGGGCAATCGGTTATCCCTCAGGTGACCTTGAACCAGTACAACGCCCGCAATTTTATGTTACTGTGACCTTGAACACTTAACAACGGAGCGCCGACACCGATGCGCACCCCACGACAGCCACCGAGTGACTGACTGTCAGGCTCTGTGTATGCTAGGTATATCGGCTTGAGAGACTAAGACTCTAAACTGTCAGGAATGGGAGTAACTAACTGAATTTTGCAAGGAAAAGTCATTTCATCCAATATTTTAAACAAATCCTCATCAGTAAAACTGACATTAGTCTGTTTTGTATAAAACTTAGGGTGTCCGCGCAACAGTTTGCGCCACTTAGCTAAAGTTGAAACTCTCTTAACTTTGAGTGGTGGACAGTGAGCAACTAATAAAGTCTTAACACGGCTAAGTTTCTTACCTAAAGTGTCCTGCGACATGGCTTCACCTCACAAAAGTCCGCACAATACTGAGAGACTGCTTGTAGCGCATGAGTGAAAAGAAAAGAGGTGGGGGAAACAGCAGGAGTGGGGGAAGGTCACAGTGGCGGGGGAAGGTGAGGTGGTACGCTGGAGTATCGCATCACTTCACCATGAGCTGTCCTACAGTCAACACACTGTTCTCTTGGCCCGAGTTGGCACTAGAAGAAACATTTCTGTACAGCTTAGGCTGTGAGAGCCGAGGAAGCAAAGTCAAAGTGGAAATTGTGTTAAACTCCAAGATGAAGAGTCTCATAAATAAACTAATTGTATCCTTGCAATCTCCTATAACTTTAGAGAAATACCACTTTATTAAGCGACACCTTATACTTTGGCAAAACGAAGCGGAAATGGAAAAGATTACAGTAAAATTAATTTAACTTAAAACCTGGACTGGACACTCATGGCGATACCACGTGGCGTGCAAACGCCACCCTAAACTTACAAGTTAGGTTATTGAGCACCTCTGGTACGATAACCGATGTGCTAGAGTTAAAGTGTGATGACCTTGAGTCAAAACACTGAAACACTACAAGTCGATATCGTCCCAGAGTTAAAGTGTAGTGACCTACATCCAGAAGTTGTAAAATTACTTACATATAGAGAGCTAGAGAACAGCGAGACGCACCGCATGGAAGCCGGAGACATACTGGCGAAGCGGTGTTGTGCAGCCTAGGGACCCAGTTGTGGTGGGGGTATAGCCAACACTTAGAGTACAAGTGTTGTGGGTGACCTTGACCCACTTAACTTACCTGACCCCCCCCCCCGGACAAAAAGTGTGAACCCCCCCCCCTCCCCCGACAAAAAGTGCGAACCCCCCCCCCCGACAAAAAGTGCGAACCCCCCCCCCCCCCGACAAAAAGTGCGACCCCCCCCCCCACCCCACCCCCCCCCCCACCCACCCCCACCCCCACCCCCACCCCCTCCCCCACCCCTGATATCCTGGGCGTGGCAGCCCCGGCGGGGATATAAGGGGGTCCAGCCAGAGCCGGCTCGCAGTCCGCTCCCGCGCGTTGAACGTGAACGACCGGGACGGACCGCCATAGGCATCACTAAACATTGAATGGCGCCTTCAGTGTTTAGCGAAGTCTACTCTAACTTTAAGACTTGTATTAGTTGTAAGATATTGCGCTTGCGTTTGGGTATTGGGAATTGATTTATATGAGAGTGTTTTACTTGTACCCTATGTCTCCTGTGTCTTTTATCCTTTGTGTTTTGTTTGTTATATGTGTTTAATGTGTATGTGCTTGTTCCAGCATTGACTACGTTGAGCTCAATTGTGTGTTGTAAGTGTGTTATATGTTTGTAAAGTGTATACGCTTGTTTTAGCAATCCCCCCTTGAGCTTTTTCAATGCTCAAAGTAAATTGTAAAGTCAGGGAACGGGAGTAGGCCCCCGTGTAAAAGCATTTTATACCAACGTTAGCATGAGTCCTCTCAGGCATGCAATATTGCGGCTGGGTTTGGGACTCGGTCCGTTTGTATGCTGACATACAGACCACAGCTGTGGCCAATTTGCGGTGGCCTCTGCACTCGGACCGAGGGCGTAAGCCACTAGGGCTGTCCTCAACCTCTTGTTTCCCTTCTGGAAACTCAAAATTATGTAAATGAATCTTTGTTAGCTATTTGTGTTTTTAGTCCCCAAGGCCCCCGAACATTCGTGGTTCGCCATGGATGTACGGGGGCCGAAATTTCTTTAATGTCCGTGTGGCCTTGACCCACAAAGATTTATAAAAATTTACTGCATTGATAAAGTTAAATAGTAAAGGTAGGGTACGGGAGTAGACCCCCGTGTAAAACAATTTTAAACCAATTTTAGCATGGGTCCTCTCAGGCATGCAATATTGCGGCTGGGTTTGGGACTCGGTCCGTTTGTATGCTGACATGCAGACCACAGCTGTGGCCAATTTGCGGTGGCCCCTGCACTCGGACCGAGGGCGTAAGCCACTAGGGCTGTCCTCAACCTCTCTCAAAATTAAGTAAATGTTTTGTTAGCTATTGAAAAGACAATGCAGTAAATGTTTACAAGTCTTGCGTGGCGAAGGGAACACGACATTGGATGTTGCCTTGTTGTCATAGTTGGGTCTCTTTGGAGGCTACAGCGATGACAACCCAAGTGCCCCACACCCCCATCGGGGGTGTGGGGCTTAATTTTTTAAAGTTTTACCGTGACCTTGACCCAAATATATAAAAGTTTTCAAAATTCTTTAACAGTCAGGTCTTATTAACAAGGTAAATATATTAAGCTCTTTTAAAAAAATGTACAAGTCAAGTAACACACAAGGTTTGACTCGTCTATAAGTGTGTCTTTTTTGGAGGCTTCAGCGATGTTAACATAAACGCCTTAAGTGAGGCTTATTGTTTTAAATTGACCCCCCCCCCCCCGACAAAAAGTGCGAACCCCCCCCCCCCCCCCGACAAAAAGTGCCCCCCCCCACCCCTGATATCCTGGGCGTGGCAGCCCCGGCGGGGATATAAGGCGGCCGGGTGGCATGCACTTCTCATTCCTGTCCAGGTTCCCGTACCGGACGGTCCTCTCTCGCTCCTGAGATTTTATTTACTTATTTCAATCTTCTTTTCATATTTACTCTTTTCATATTTACTCTTCATTTATTCGCTTCATCAAGATGGGTCTTAAGCTCAAGAATTACCCACCAGCTTCTTCAACCTCGGCCAACACGCCTCAGCCCTCATCGTCGTCCGCTCCGATCCTAGAATACCTCATGACAGCGCAGATTCTGAGCTGCCTGACGATGCCGCCACCGCCGCCGCCACCGCAGCCTGCCTCGATGCCCAGCCTTTCACCATTGCCACCAACATTGGAAGAGGTTGGCGCACCTTCGGCTTCGGAAGAGGCTGGCGCACCTGCGGCATCTTCAAAGAACCCCAGCGGACGAGTCCTGATAGCCTCTCCAGCACTCTCTCTGCTATCGGACTCGGGATCGGAGTCTGCGGTGTTCGAAGAGGCGCCAAGGTCGAGGATAACCCCCTACAGTCGAACTAAGAAGATCCTATCCTACACCAAATCCCAATGTCCCTCACCCATATCCCCCATGCCACCTACACCAACCAAACCACCCCGTAAATCAATCTTCTCCCCCGAACTTCCCTCAATCGACCTAACCCGTTCACCTACCCCACCCAAAATTGTCTGCAGCCTACCTTTTGACCTACTTAAACCTTCACCTCCCACCCCCATTCCTTCTAGCCAGCCTAAACCTGACAAGCTCCAAAACACTCCAGTAAAGCGTCCAACACAAAAACGTAAGCGTGTTAAACTCCCTGCTGGCAAGGGTAATAAATGCGATTACGTGTGGATGTCAAAAGACTTTGGGATTCTTTGCTGTCAGAAGTTTGCTGTTTTAGATAAAGACCGTTGCCAAACGCACTTGAACAAAAACATCAATCTTCCGAGAGTAAGACCCTACAGTCTTAACAACATTAGGTCTAAAACATCCCAACCCAGACATCCCCACAGTCCGCAACCGCTTGATATTAGAAGACTTAAAATGGATGAAAAATATTATTTTATTGCTCAAATTTATGGAGCTTTTGATGCCAAAGTAGAAATCATTGTAAAAGGTGATGGCAGCCTTCATACAATGAAAGTACCCGTTCGGATGGTACAAAGACAATTTTTCATCCATAAAAAAGGCTATCTAATACGAAGGGAAGGATGCCAATCTGTGTGGGAAATGGATTAGGATGTAGGCCTACCAAAAGAAATTCTAAATTGTTAGGTTGTGTTGGACGATATTTAAAAAACAAAAATTCTTCTTCCAAATTATTTTTTCCAAATTTAGTCCTAACCTTCTTAAAGTAAGGGAGAGGAGTATTACACAAGTCAAATAATAAAAAAAAAAAAAATACTTGACTTGTATAATACTTTAACCTGGCGGTGATGTAAAGTCACTGGGACAATCTCAAACCGTGTCCTTGAGGGTGAAGACTAAGTTACGAAAATCTTTAACAAATAAAAACTTACCTCCAAACACTTGTAGCTTGCTACAAGTGTTTGGAGGTAAAAATTTTTCAAAGTTTGAATGACCTTGACCCATATAAATTACTGTTTAAAGTAAAGTGCTAACCTTACAACTAATGTCGTGTATCACGTGATACCCCCCACTCTAATGCTCTTACTAAGCTTGTATGAGCCGTTCATTTGCTTCAGTCCGTTTCTGTACTCCGTGTAAACATGTCACGGTACAATTACAAAGGTGGTGACTTCTTGATAGATCCACACAATGTTTGGGAAGTGCTAAATCGGCATAGAATAGAAGTTGAGTGTTGTATAAGACGAGATGGGTCTACATTTTATCTATGTATTATAAACAAACAAACCCACAAGTATGAACACTGGACAAAAATTAATTATAACAACATAGATGAGCTGTTTGCTTGGGTTTTTGAGGTGTGTAAAGTTATTGAAGAAACCAAAATGATGGGTGTGCTAAAGGTATGTAAAACCGATGACCGCGAGGACTAAGGGAAAGTTAGTGGAAGTCCTTAAGCTATCCCCCCCCCTTACCCCGGGGTTACCCCCACCCCTAAAAATGGGTATAAATAGGAGTGGTGATCAACCGTCTTCTCATTCTGCTTTACACTGTTTAGCTGAATACTACCATGTCAGCCATGAACGTTCCAGCCTCTACCTCTGGCCCGACCGCATCCAACTCTGGCTCAAGCTCTGGACCGATCCGGCGGGGCCGCCTGTCAAAGAGTCGCGTTCGGTTCTTCGGATTCACTCCGAGCAAGACGGAGTTGTGCAGCAGTGGAGCCTCCAGAAGAGAGTCTAGCTTGTATGAAGAACTCCAGCAGGTAGTGCCGGGTGTAGTGGTTGGTGCATCTTCACAGGAAGACATTGTTAGAGCTGCTATAAGATATATTAAAGGTTGTAACGTATTGATAGAGGAAAAGAACAGGTTGTTAGAGGAAAAGAAGAGGTTGTTGGAGAGTGCACACAGTGAAATACTTTTGATCCGGAAAGAATGGGAAAAACTAATTATGAAGTGTGACAGATTGTTAGATGATAGTGATGATAGTGAGGATGAGAGTGGATAGGTGTGGGTAAAGACTCGGACTGGGACTTGCGTGTTTGTATGAATGTGTGTGTGAATGCGGAATACAGAGCGGGGGATAGATCACTCTGTGGCAATGGACTAACATGCCACTTAATGATCTATCCCCCGTTCTGGTAATGTTTTTGGATGGCCTTGACCCACTTCACCAAGGCTAGCTAGTACCCCCACCACTGATAAGTGTATATATACGGGTATTAACGTGCAGTTTGGTTGTTCTGCTTTGTACCGCTTAGCTGAATACAGCACTGTAACATGGCTTTCAACTCCAAAACTTCTCAGGCTTCCTCTTCTTCTTCAAGAAGGCGTGCTGCCAACGTTCTGCCTGCTACTCGTGGACCTGCTCGACCATTCCACAGCATAACTGTTGCTCGGGCAAACGCCTGCAAAGCTCCGATGCTACGGACCTTGCTGGAGGTAAGCCAAGACGGACAAGGCTTGCTCAGTCCTGGTCAACGGCAGGAGCAAGAAAGGCGTATGGCGTACTTCAGGCTGCAGGGTGTAGTTCCCAGCTTGAAGTTAGGCGATCCGAGAGTAGCAAGCATCAACGAGGCAGCGGACTACATATCACATCTTCACAGTGTTTTAGAAGTAAAGGACCAACAAATTGAAAACTTAAAAGAACAATTGAAACAATTTAACTTTAATCCTGTGGAGTTTGTGGAAGCAGTGATGAGTGATAGTGATGATGAAGGAACTGAATATATATTGGGTATGTAATGAAAGACTTGGACATGTGTGTGTGTGTGTAGAATACAGAGCGGGGGATAGACTACTTTGCGGCAATGGACTAGCATGCTGCTTAGTGGTCTATCCCCCGCTCAAAGGGTAGCATTGGATGACCTTGACCCACTTTACAGCAAGGACAACCGGTTAACTGGTATAAAAGAGGGGGTCTATACATCTCGACTTCATTCTGCTTTGAACCTTCCAGTGGAACGCTAGAAACAATGAGTGGATCGCTGCTTAGTGCTAACTTGGACAGGTATTCTGTGATGGTACACTATGAAGATTGTAGAGACATGTTAACGGCTGTGTATGATTGTTTGGTGAGAAAAATCTTTCAAGAAAACTGCCAATTTATGTTAGCGTGGAAAAGAAACTTGTTTGTTGATGGTCATGCTACAATGCAAAGCATGAACCACCTTCATGTGTTAAAAGTAGGACATCATAATTTGGACAAACTGGACGATATGTTTAGGGAGCTGGAGTGTTTGATACATCAGGAATGTAAACCATGTGAAATTGAAATTTTTAAATTGGATATGGAATTAGAATAAAATGTGTTAAACAGGACTTGGACTTGGACTTGATTGAGGTTTTGTAGAACAGAGCGGGGGATAGATCACTTTGCGGCAATGGACTAGCATGCTGCTTAGTGGTCTATCCCCCGCTCAAAGGGTATCTTTACGTGACCTTGACCCACATAAATTGTATAGTTGGTGGGGGTATAAAAAGGGTAAGCAAATTGGATGGATACAACACTTCCATACCATGGCTCCACTTGACAACACCGTGTTCCATCGCAACAGAATTGTCTATATTCTGGAGGTAATACCTCTAGAAATTATGGAAGTAGAGGACCAACTACCTGCGGTTGATCAAGAAGAGGAGGAGGAAGAGATAATGGATATTGAAATGGACTCTGACGAAGCTGGTTCAACGGACAATGAGGTGGACTTGCACGCCTACGAAACATTAGAGTCGTCATCTGAGTCGGAAATGGAATTCCAATTGGAAATCGAAGAAGAAGAACAAGAACAAGACACTCCCCATCGTCCAATGGATAGGATGTTAGTTGCCAGAAGAATTATGTATTGTCATCGCTGCCTATTCCGTGATGAGGATGATTCCGACTCTGATGGTGATGTTTCACCCTTGTAAAAAAGTTTAAACAAAAAGTTAAAAAAGAATGTGAGCGGGGGATAGAGCACTTTGTAGTAAATGATGCTGCTTAGTGCTCTATCCCCCGCTCAAAATAATAATTCCAAATGACCTTGACCCACATAAACTTGCTCAAACAGACGTCTTTGAAAAAACTTGTACAAATTATTGAATCTAGACCAAATATCATCAATTTATCAAGCCTACTGATAAATGTATTACAAACGGTTGTGTAAAGGCTAAATTTAGCACATGAGTGATAACCTGTTTCCATATGACGTCACTTTCCCCACCTATCTGCCTCGGATATAAAGGGTCCCGATGGAGTGCGCTGCTCATTATTGCGTGGACATTCACAGAGTGTGCATTCAAAGCCAAACTGTTTGAAATGGCTCTTTGCGACATTTGTGGGGAAATCTTTCAAGACGAAGATCTTTTCACCATACACAGAGAATTACATGAAGACGAAGATAGAAAAGAAGATATTACCATGGATGAAATAGACTTAGACTCAATTGACCGGTTTTTGGAAGAGCACCAGAAGCAGACGGACTACTGGGACAGCTATCTACAGCAAATGCAAAGAAGAAGACCTAGTGTGATCCAATTTGCTGGTGCTGAACCATCTACTGCTAGAAGACCTTTTGAAGAAGAAGAAGACACTGAAGAAGAGGACACTGAAGAAGAACTAGAAGATGTGAAACAACTGCGCACCACGGCCTTGCCAGGACGAGTTGTAACACATTTTAAAATTAATAATGTTCAATTGGAACTGGAAACATTTATAACCCAGGCTAAGGAACTTGTTGGTGGAACCTTGAGGGAAGAACTACAAAGATTAAATTTTATTAAATTTGGAATGGTGTTAGAGGCTATGTTTAACAATACTGATGGTGAAACAGCATTGAGAGCGTTCATTACCAAAAACCGAACCCTTACCTTCACCTCCAACATCGATGATATTATTGAAGAATGCTTGGAAGAACTTATAACAAAACTTCAAGAACATGAAGGAAGAGGATCTGGATGGACTTTGTCATCAATTGAAGGTATGGATGTAAGGGTTCACAAGCATGGATATGGTTTAAGGGGTAGTAGTTTTATCCCTTTACCAAAGAAGATCCAAAACACTAAATCGTGTAGGAATGTGCAAAATGAAGGTAATGAATGTTTTAAGTATGCAATGTTAACCAAGTATGTTAAAGATCATCCTGAAAGAGTTGGTAGAGAGTATTACGAAAATGAACACCGCTACAACTTTCAAGGCCTCACCTACCCAGTTACATTGAAAGACATAGACAAATTTGAAAAGAAAAATCCTGGCGTTTCAGTGAATGTTTTCGGTCTGGATGATTCGAACAACGTTTATCCTTTGCGGGTAGTAAAAGTTGAGCAAAGAAACCACACTGATTTGTTACTGATCACTAAGGGTGAAATTTCACATTATGTGTGGATAAAGGACTTTGCATCCTTGATTCGAAATCAATTATCAAAACAGAGGCGTAGGTTAACAGTGTGTAAAAGATGTTTTTGTTTCACATATAAAGAAATAAGACAAGGAGGATTAGAGTGGTTGATAGAACACAAAAGACTTTGTAATGAAAATTATGAAGTGAAGATTAGTCTGCCACCACCATCTCGAGCGTGTATCCAATTTAACAAAACAGTTCACCAATATCGGATTCCAGTAGTCATCTACGCAGATTTTGAATCTACGTTAGTACCACAGGAGCTGCCGGACGGTGAAGTGACTAGAAGAACAAAATATCAGTTGCATCAACCCAACAGTTTTTGTCTAATAGTGAAATCAACCTTGTCTGAAAACCAATTGCAAAACTATGGTTTAACATCCACTCCAATACTTTACCGTGGTGAAGAAGCCGCTAAGTATTTCGTAGACCAGTTGTATGACATTGCTGAAAAGGTACAACGCTTGTATGGTAATGTCGTACCTATGGAACCTTTGAATGAGAATCAACAAGAAGAATACAATATGGCATCAAGATGTTATCTATGCGAGAAGAGCTTCAGTGAAGAAAATCCAAAAGTAAGAGATCACGATCACCTGACAGGTTTATACAGAGGAGCTGCTTGTAATTCATGCAATATAAATTACAAACTGCCCCACTTTATCCCTGTCGTGTTACACAATCTTAGCGGCTACGACTCCCACTTCATTATTCCAGAGTTAGGAAGAGATGATGGTAAAATTGATGTTCTTGCTACAACATTGGAAAAGTACATCAGTTTCTCAAAAACCGTAGGTAAAATTAAACTTCGCTTTGTAGACTCTTATAGATTTATGCCATCTAGTTTGAGCAGATTGTCTGAGAATCTACGAAGAGAAGACCTAAAAGAAACCAGCAAGATTGTACCTGAAGATAAATTGGACTTAGTATTACGTAAAGGAGTATTCCCCTACGACTACATAACATCTACAGAAAAATTTGAAGAAACCAGTCTACCACCGATCGAAGCCTTCAACAGCAAATTAAACGAAAGTGAAATCTCCGTTGAAGACTACAATCATGCTTGTAATGTTTGGAACCAACTAAACATTCAAACCTTAGGGGAATATTCTGACTTTTATATAAAATTGGACGTAACTCTGCTGTGCGATGTGATGGAAGAATTCCGAAACACCTGCTTCTCCGCCTATGGACTGGACCCTCTACACTCGTACACATCTCCAGGATTAGCATGGCAAGCTATGCTAAAGTCAACCAACTGTCGACTGGAACTTCTAACGGATATCGATATGGTGCTCATGATGGAATCTGGTGTACGGGGCGGTTTGACACAAGCTGTAACACGTCATGTCAAAGCCAACAACAAGTACATCCCCGGCTTCGACGAGCAACAACCATCGGTCTACCTTGGCTACTTTGACGCAAACAACCTTTATGGTTGGGCAATGTCAAATCCGCTTCCCTACGCTGACTTCAAATGGATCGACCCGGCCACCATTGGAGACATCTCACAGATTCCAAAGAATGGTCCAAAAGGCTATATTTTGGACTGTGATTTCGAATATCCAGAGCACCTTCATGACCATCACTACGACTTGCCTCTCCTAGCCAAGACTGAAGTTTCACCGACAGGAAGATGGCCAAAATTGATGATGACCTTGGAGAATAAGGATCGCTATGTGGCTCACTACTGGGTAGTTCAACAGGCTCTTGAATTGGGTCTACGTATAGTGAGAATTCATAGAGCAATTGAATTCACCCAGTCTTGTTGGTTGAAACCATATATTGATTCCAACACTGCAAGAAGAGCTGCAGCGACAACAGCATTTGAAAAGGACTTCTATAAATTAATGAACAATGCCATCTTTGGGAAGACCTTGGAGAACAAAAGAAAACACAAAAATGTAAAATTAGTGAGTGATCCTAGGAAATTGGAAAAATTAGTGCAAAAACCAAATTTCGGAACATCCATGATTATAAACGAAAATCTAGTCGCTGTCAGTATGAAGAAAACAACAATAGTCATGGACCGTCCGTTATACATAGGTATGTCGATTTTGGATATAAGTAAAACCCTGATGTATGATTTCCATTATAACAAAATGGTTAAACATTACGGAAGGGAAAACATTGGAGTCGCATACATGGATACGGACGCGTTTATCTACTGGATAAAGACTTTGGACATGTATGAAGACCTAAGGACTTTTCCATACAAAGAAGATTTCGATTTTTCTGACTATCCGAAAAACCATCCAAATTTTAATGAAAAATATAAAAAAGTAATTGGAAAATTCAAAGATGAAGCAAATGGAATGCCTTTAGAAGAAATAGTGGCGCTGATGGCGAAATTGTATTCATTTAAGATGTACCACGAGAACAACACACCGACAGTGAAGAAAGCAAAAGGAGTGAAGACATCTTATTTGAAAAAACACGTGACATTTGACCACTACAAGACTTGTTTGTTTGAAGATACTACGATATCAGCAACATTCAACAATATCCGAAGCTTCAAGCATCAAGTCTACAGTGTCACCGAAATTAAAAAAGCGTTGTCAGCTCGGGATGATAAAAGATACATTATGCCCGACAAAATCCACACTCTTCCTTTTGGCCACTACTCTCTAAACCCTATCAACTAGTAACCTATTCTTCGTCCTTCTACAACTACGACCTTATTCCTTTCTCCTTCCGTAAAAAAATGGGGAACACGGCAAGTCCAACGCCGTGTTCCCCATTTTTTTACACAAGTTTGGATGACCTTGACCCATATAAATGATGTGAATATTTAAAACAACATTCATTGTGATTATACATGTGATACAACAAACATTGAAACCTGCAATATGAAGGACTTGAAGCAACAAATTGTCAACGAACTTCATAAACCTGCAAGAAGAAAGTTTCCACGAAGAAATACGGTGATAAAAGGAATTAATGATTTATATCAAGCGGATTTAATCGAAATGATTCCTTATAGCAAACAAAATAAAGGATATAAATACATATTGACTGTTATTAACTGTTTTTCAAAAATGGCAGATGCTTTACCACTAAAAGATAAAAGTGGCAAAAGTGTTACAAAAGCAATGGAAACAGCTATACAAAGAGACAAACATACTATTAAACATTTACAAACAGATGATGGAAAAGAATATTTTAATAAGGAATTTGCAAATTTAATGAAAAAACACAATATAAACCATTATTCAACCAATTCAGAAGTAAAAGCCTCAATAATCGAAAGATTCAACAGAACTTTAAAAAGTGCAATGTATAAAATGTTTTCCAACAGAGGATCGCACATATGGATTGATATGTTACCAAAACTTATAAACGATTACAATAACAAATTTCATAGGACTATCGGGATGAAACCAAACCAAGTAACTAGTAAAAATGAAAACCTTGTATTAAAACGTATAAAAACGAATACTAAACCAAAAGTTGAAAAACTAAAGCCTAAAAAATTTAATGTGGGTGATAAAGTGCGAATAAGTAAATATAAAGGTGTATTCAGTAAAAGATACCTGCCAAATTGGACCAATGAGGTTTTTACTGTATTCAAAGTACAACCTACAGTACCTGAGACATATATTTTAAAAGATAATAAAGGACAATTGCTTGAAGGAGGGTTTTATGGACATGAAATGTTAAAATCAACAGTAGGCGATGTATATTTAGTTGAAAAGGTGTTGCAACGGAAAAAAGATAAGGTCAAAGTACGATGGTTAGGATTTAATAAGACGGAAGATTCTTGGATACCTAAAAAGGATTTGATATAACGATAGAGAATCATTTTAGGTTGAACCATTACAAAGGATGGAGATAGTACCACAAAAAGAGAGTTTTACTATTAATAATATAGATGAACTCACAGTGGATAATTCAGAATTCAATAGTGGGAAGCATGGCAATTTGTTACCAAACACCGTTCGTTGTCTGGTTACCGGACCTTCCAACTGTGGAAAAACTAATGTAGTATTCAATTTGATTACAAACCCTAAAGGATTACGATTTAACAATCTATATGTATTTTCAAAAATCACTACAACAACCAAAGTATCAATTATTGGAAAAAATACTGACTAATGTGCCTGAAGTTAAATATTTAAAGTTTAATGCAAGCGAGAGTGTCATGCAGCCACAAGAAGCTAAACCATTCTCCGTGTTTATATTCGACGATGTATCTTGTGAAAACCAAAACACAATAAGGAATTACTTCGCTATGGGTCGACATAACAACATAGATAGCATTTATATTGGCCAAACTTACAGCAAAATACCTAAACAACTCATTAGAGACAATGCAAACATGTTAATTGTATTTAAACAGGACGAAACCAACCTAAAACATATATATTTTGATCATGTAAATGCGGATATGACATTTGAACGATTTAAAGAGTTGTGTGGAAAGGCTTGGGCTGAAAAGTATGGGTTCCTAACAATTATGAAGGAACAACCGCTAAACAATGGTCGATACAGGATAGGATTTGATAAATTTATATTAATACATTAAACGTGGTATAACACATTCATTGTTGTACAACACGTCTTGCTACAAACATGGTTAACCAAGAAAAATTAGTAAAAGAAATAAAATCACTTAGTGATTCTATTCGGGCTAAAAACAGAGCATTGAAACTAGGTATTAGCGAGAGGGAGAAATTCCTTGAATCTACTTTTAAACCTATTACTGAACCCTTGAAACAATTAAACAAAAAATTTGCTAAACCTGTATTGGAAGGAGATGCGATTGCACCTATTACGAAGTTTGAAAGAGAAAATGTAAAATCAGAAGATTTTAGTGATGAAGACCTGGAATCCTCTACGTATAGTGGTTTTACCGGTGGAGAACCCGAAAGAGAGCTAGAATCACCGGACTATAGTGGAATAAAAGAATTATATGAAGTAAAAGCCAAAAGAGGACATGAAGTTGTATCAACTGCTAGTGAAGAGGAAAAAGAAGAAGAGACAAGGGAAGGTCCGTCAAACATAAGCTTATTGGGTGAAAACATTCATAACAAAGGACCTTTAGGAAGGAAATACATGGTAAAAATGTTACTCGGAACAATTCCTAATAAGAATTACCATAGTTATGGAGCGAGATTAACAGAAGACGGTTTAATGATAGGTAATAGCCCGTTAAACGTTGACGAACATGATAATATTGTCATTGGTGATCAAAGGTATAAGGGCACAAAAGGATTATTTGAATTATTATTTGAAAATAAGCCTTCAGTATCGGTAGTGAAAGAAAAAGACATGGAAGCATATAAAAATATTTTGGAACAGACAAATGCATATAGGAGAAAGTATTTACCTGACCAGCCTCCTTTTAGATCTAAGTCTTTAAAATATAAACAATTTGTATCCAAGTTAATACCAACTAGAAGACAAACAATGCCGTTAACACAAAGAAAACCTGTAAAACGAAGATTTATGGCATCCACTTTGGATGTAAGTGCTCAGGAACGAAGAAAAAGAAGTAAGTCCGTTACGGGTACAGGTTTAATGAAGAAACTATATAACACAAATGTGATTTATTACAATAATATCAATAAATTGGTGGATAGAATGAAACTAATACATGAAGCTAAAGAAGCGGGTCATACTGGATTGGAAAACGAATGGGTGGCTTTAGTGGATGAACTCCGAAACCGTGGGGTAATCTCATAAAAATGCGTTACTCCCTAGAATACTATTCAGTTGCACCATGAGTGTCGACAAGTTCGGACGTTACTCCTCGGATGGGTTATATTATGCCAATAGTTTAAAAAGAAGTGCTGGTTTACCACAAACACCTGATGGAGATTATGATATGAGTAATAAAAGGTTAAAAAACATAAAAGATCCTACGGATGAAAACGATGCAATAAATCTAAAAATATTAAAGGAAAAGATATCGCCAACATTAAAACTACAAAATAACACATATGACGCAGAAGATCATAGAATTATCAACGTTGGTAAACCAAATCAAAACGGTGATGCGATAAACAAAGGTTATTTGTCATCTGAATTAAAAAATACGTTAAAATTCAATGGGAAAACGTATAGTGCCAACAATAAACGTATATCCAACGTAGATGACCCTAAAGATGCAAAAGACAGCGTAAATAGACGCTATTTACATTCTTTGATACCTGAAAAGACAAAAGATGGATTTTCTTTTTATAAATTTGTTATTAACGATATAGGTTATCCAAAAAATGAAAATGATGCTGTAAATCTCAAATATATAAAAGATCATTGTGTCATACGTGATGTGGGAGTTATCGATTGTCTTGGCAATTGTTTGGCGAATGTAAAAGATGGTTCAGCACCATCTGATGGTGCAACAGTGGGTCAAATGAAAGAGACTTTAAAACAAGAAACAACTGGATTTGCAAAACGAGATGAAGTATTATCAAAGCAAGGGGATGACTTTATTCAAGGTAATGAAAAATTTCATTTATTGACATACAAAAACACTTATTGGGATTGCAGGCATGGAAGGTTATCAAATGTGTCATGGGGTCATGCAGATAGAGACGCGGCTGCCTTAGGACAAACAGTACATCTAGATCCAAATAATTACCATGCGTTTTTTATATGTAGTAATAAAAAATTAACAAACATGGCGCAAGGAAGAGAAGCAAATGATGCTGCAACTGTAGGACAGGCTATCACATTATCACAAATGGATAGCAAAGTGTATACTTGTAATAATAAACGTATAACAGACCTTAAAGACCCTGAACATGTGGATAATGCTGTCACTGTTAATTTTCTTGTAAAAGTTTTAGGAAATGCATTATTTGATGTATACAATCTTATTGGTATTCATTCAGGTCGTACTCCTTTGTTGGAATCTGAGAGAGGTACTTGGATTAAACGGGAAATTGTTCAAAACTATTTTATCAACCCTCGTACAAAAAAGTTTAGATCATCGGATTGGGGTGATTTTGATATTTAATAAAAGAACACAATAAACGACTTCATTTATGTCCAACTTGTCATAGAGGTAACACATAAGTTGTACATTGCGATTATAAAAGGACAATAATGACGTTCCAGTACATCAGTCCATATAGAGACACTATACGGAAAGGAGGCGGTATCACGTCCACAGCGGTTTCTCTGTTAAGTAAAGCTTTAAATCGTATTCCAGTAGGATCTATCGTAAACAGAGCAATAGACGCTTTACCATACGAATTTCACATACCGGGAGGTTATCAGTATTGCGGACCAGGAACTAAATTAAAAAAACGACTGGAAAGAGGTGATCCAGGCATAAATAAGTTAGATCAGGCTTGTAAAGAACACGATATCGCATATTCCACGTTTGCCGATTCAAAAAATAGATCAATAGCTGACAAAAAGCTTGCGGACATAGCTTGGCAACGAGTAAAATCAAGTGACGCTAGCATAGCAGAAAAAGCAGCAGCTTTAGCAGTAACAGCAGGTATGAAGGCTAAAACAGCAGTAGGAGGTGGAAGAAGGAGGAGAAGGAGAGTAAAAAGGAGGTCAACCACAAGAAAACATGGAGGAAATATAAAAAGAAGACGACGATCTACAAGAAAAGGCAGGAAGAAGCCCACCGTGTGGTCAATGGTAAAAAACGGGGCAGGTCTTTACCTAAGACCTTATCGTGCATATTAAATGAAAGAAATCAATTGGTCATACCACATAAAGCATTAACCAATATTGAATTATTTAAATATATTTCCTGTTTAAAAATACCATTTTTCCGCGGTGTGTTTATGAAAGACAGTTTACCAAAGAAAATGTGGCAAAATGAGACTGGAATTGTAAATTTGGATAATACTGAAGGGCCTGGCACCCATTGGGTTTGTTATAAGAAACTAAATAACAATGTATATTATTTTGATAGTTTCGGTAATTTGCCACCACCAAAAGAACTTCAAAATTACTTTAAATCTGCTAAAAACATATATTATAACTATAAAAGAGAACAACCTGATAATACTTCAATATGCGGCCATTTATGTTTGGAATTTCTAGCTAAAAGTATCAGTCACTATTGAGATGTCTTCCTATACGGTATCATTAACAGGAAAATCGTCCACTTTACGAAGTATCCTTTTTCCAGCGTTACGCTTGCAAAAAGGAAGGTTTTGGGAGGCGGCACTATTGGATTTTACAACTTACAACTCTATCCCCAATGTTACGGAAGGTAAAAATAACGTATTGCATTATTATAAGGGAAAGGATGCCAGTGGAAAATTTACAGACTTACAAGAGTGCAGGTTACCCACAGGTTCTTATGAAATTGATCATATAAATGAATTTTTGCAAACTAAAATGGGAAAAGACAATATAACATTAAAAGGTAATAATAATACGATGAAAGCTGAAATTACTTCCAAATATTATATAGATTTCACTCAACCAAACTCAATTGGTGATTTATTAGGATTTTCCAACGATGAGCCTGTTTTAGAACCAGATGTAACACATTCCGGTAAGAAAACAGTAACAATATTAAAAGTCAATAGTATAGACATAACTTGTAACATTATACAAGGTGCTTACAGGGATGGGGCTAACACCCACATCATACATACTTTTTACCCAAGTGTACCACCTGGATTTAAAATTGTTGAAAAGCCACAAAACCTGGTATATCTACCGTTGAACACCACTTTCATTTCAGACATCGTGTTGAGCGTATTGGATCAAGACGGTAACTTGGTAGACTTCAGAGAAGAGCCTATTACGATTAGATTACATTTAAAATCGACACTTTAATACAAAACCATGGGTTTAACATTTAAAAGCGAACAACCTACGGGAAACCGCATTAGTAGCTCTTCAGCTGTGGAGGAGTTAACACGCGAGAACATTCGTTTCTTAGAGAGAATTGGATTAAAATTAACCGAGTATGGATATACTGGATATAGCGCAGGGTCCAACATTCGACGAAACCCTATGGGAAAAAGAATATCACACCCACAACCCTTACACTTCATCGAAATTAAACAATAACGATGAAATTCGTATTCCCATACAAAATCAAGACATTTACACACTACCATGTGAAAGTTACTTGTATATTGAAGGACAAGTTACTAAAAAGGACGGTACTACTGTTGGTACAACAGTTCCATTTATAAATAATCCTATGGCTTTCCTATTTGATGAAATTAGATATGAAATATCAGGTGTAACAGTTGATTCCACTAAAAAAGTAGGTATTACGACAACTTTAAAAGGATTAACATCTATAACACCCAATGAAACCAATTTACTTAAACCTGCCGGATGGGTATTACCTACGATTGACACGATCACTCCAAATCCAAATGGATATTTTGATTTTCATATTCCATTACGTTTGCTGCTTGGTTTTGCTGAAGATTATAGGAAAATAATATTAAACGTTAAACAAGAATTAGTTTTGTTGAGATCTTCTAACGATAAAGACATTATTAAAGCTGCAGATGCTACTACAGATGCGACTTTAGAATGGAAATTAAAATTAGACAAAATTGTATGGAGAGTTCCACATGTTAAATTGGCTGACGAGCATAGAATGCTACTTTTAAGAAAATTAAAAGCCGATCGTGATATTGTTATTCCATTTAGAAGTTGGGAATTTCATGAGCATCCCAGTTTACCTACTACGGATCGACACACTTGGACTGTTAAAACATCGAATTATGTAGAACGAGCCAGGTATATTATATTTGGTTTACAAACAGGTAGAAGAGACGCCATTACTAAACATGCAGGACAATTTGATCATTGTGACTTGAAAAATATTAAAGTTTATTTAAATTCACAATTCTTTCCATACGACAATTTAAATGTGTCATTCACTAAGAAGAAATACAGTATATTGTACGATATGTACGCGAGATTCCAAAGTTCATATTACGGTAAAACAAATACACCTTTATTACCACCTGACAAATATTTCGATGCCTACCCAATAGTTGTAATCGATTGTTCTAAACAAAATGAATCAGTAAAGTCTTCAAGTGTGGATATAAAAATAGAAATGGAATTCAACGATGCTATACCGGCTAATACAACTGCATACTGTTTAATTCTACATGATAAAATCGTAACATACACACCTTTAACTGGAATTGTTAAAAATGTATTGTAAGAACCGGTTTTGTTTCATTCCGCGAGTATAAAAGCAGAGCGTACAGACCGCTCCTCATCAGTTTGTTGCCTACTGTTGTATGGGTAGCATCGTATTCAATATGGCTTCTCCTAGTGGTACACCTGAAAATGTGGTAGATATTGAGAAGGAGATATCTGAGTTTTTAGATCCTCAAGGTCACCAGGAAGGAGGTGAACAAAACGTTTGCGGACAACTTCACGCCAGTAATAATGTTGAAGAAAAAGGTAAAAGAAGAAAGACTATACAAAAGAGAAAAAGGGATATTGAAGATAATATTTCTCCAAACATATTGAGTGAGGTATTTTTGCGAATATTTTATCCAATCTCTTCCAGTTTGGATAAAAGTGTTTTAATCGGTGTTATGAAATCTACAGATTATTCCCCTACTGTAATTTTAACTCATGGACCCAAAATGATTTTGTTTACGGACAGTGCTTGGGAATCGTTTATGAAACATTTGCATCTGCTAGAATGCTATTTAAGTAGTAACATGTTTGGAAGAAAGACAAGGGTAGGACTTTTGGATTCAAATGTGGAAATTGATATCATTAAACAACGTGGTGATCATCAGCTACGGTTTAGAGACACAACAAGACATGATAACAAAATTCAACTTAATCGAGAGGAGTTTTTCATTTTAACTTGTGCTACTGAACCTATAACAAGATACTTGAGACAACTGGTGTTTTCAAGTTCGATTATTAAAGATTATCTGGAAGACACTTTGGACAAACAACCGGACGCACCTATATTATACGGACCTGTGGATACTTCTATATTTAATAGAGTTCCTCATGAAGTACAGATGTGGAGACAATTGGAAAAGTACGCTCAACTACATAAGAAATCAGTAAAACAGGAAGAAGAGGAAGATGGAGGAGAAGAATCAAGTGTTAGTGATGAAAATGAAAATAAGGAAAATATAAAGATGGAAACTTAAATGACAATGGTTAGTTTTTAAAACAATAACCAACATTTTGTGGGGTTAGGCCTATTGGGGACGGTGCCCACGTTAAATATACACCAACGCGCCAACAACTGTACGGCCTGGTATAAAAGTAGTACCTACCGTGGTGTGGAAATCAGTTGACCTCCTGACTTCGTAATGAGCAGACGTGTGACCTTCAAAATGGACAAGGGAGAAGAACAACAAGTAAAGTCCAAGCCTGGTATTATTGAGTTTCAAGCGTTTCGTGGTAATGATGATAGATTCATTATAAAAGAACTTGTGTTTTTGGACATGAATACAAGTGTTCCTTATTCGTTTTTATTTAAACCACCATGTCTTATTCGTCTTTAACTAGTAAAGCCGCTACTACCAACAGATGGATTTCAAAACACTTCCATCATATCGATTGGTATGATGGTTTTACAAGTTACACGGACTTGTATCACATTATGCATCACTTTTCAGACAAGTTTACCAATATTTACACAAAGGGGCTGGAAAAGAAAAGATGGATCGAAGGATTTACTCATGTTCCGGTTAATGATGTGGAATTGGATAAGAATTATCAATACATGCTGGAAACCATATGTATTTGTACAAAAAGCCCAGAACATGATAAAGATAGACATTGCGCTTTGAAAAATGCCTATAAACTCGCCTCTTACCTTCAAAGTGGGGAATTGGGGAGTGGTGGGGGTAACGGAGAGTATATAAGTGGGGAGCAGACAGGGACCTGGCATGAGTATTACTCGAGATTCCGAGACGACAACATCTCCGAGCAAGAAGACGATCTGTAACCTGACCATGGCATCTCACCAGTTCCTTCAGACTTTGGTCGAGCAGTTCAATGCTCACTCCAAGTCAACAATATTACCTGTAAAGAAGTGCTCGGAACTAAAAGACGAGAAGCACTACATAATCCATGCTATGAAGAAGATGGAGACTACAGTTGGGGAGGCCATCTGCTGCAGTCTCAGCGAGGCACCGTTTACTCCGGGGGATGAACCAAAGTTCCAGGTGTACCTGCCCAAGAGATTCGTCCATCTTCTACAAAACGAGGATCTTCGCTCTATTCAACCCGGGTGTCTATACCTGGTGTCCCACGGCTGCACGGGTAGCAATTCTACAGAGTTGACCATCCACATCGCTGACAAGCAGCAGTGTTAGATTTAAGTTTTAATGTTGTACATATGTTGTTGTTGTAATGTTTTATAAATAAACGAATCATAAAAGACAAAAAAAAATAAAAAAAAAAACAAAAAATGCAACATATCAATATGTGACAGACTTCACGTATTGATATGTTGCATTTTTTTTAAACTTCGCGGGTGACCTTGACCTTTGACCTTTGCATTTCACAACTACCCCCACTACCGTAATTACCCCCACTACCGCACTAGGATTCAAACCTGCTTGGATGCGAAAAACGGTCATTCTGTTGCCAACTAGCAAACGATGAGCACCTTGTACGAGCTTTGCTTACAACGAGTTATAACTGACGCATCTTTATTCCAGATGGCTTTACGAGATAATATCCCTATAACAGCAGGATATCGAGGAGTACAAGAAAGATAATAGAGGGTATTCGAGATACTCCTGGTATAGGTTCCAAGACGGGGAAAAGTTTTGTAGGCCTTGTGGCAATGCTGCGTCAGAGACCTTCGGACGGTTCGTACAGGAAGGTGGTAGAAAACAGTTTTGGATTTCTAGCACCAATGTTTAGATTTGAAAACTACAAGGACACCTGTGCTATTTGTTCCATCCCTTTGTATCAATGGAAAAAGTTTAGAAGTGTTTAATTGCATCTTCCATACCCCCACCACCATCACCCCTACCACTTTTCCATGTACCTCCAAACGCTGTGCCTCGGCTTCATTTCTACTCCAGCAGCCAACCTAGCAACATCAGGATGTCTCTCAACGTCAGTTGCGCAAGTTACGAGGAGGTGAGCATCAAGGACTCAGCAGGAGCTAAACGACTTATACAAGGAGTTGCAGCTGATGGTGGCACGAGGCTACCGTATAAATGTGCAAGTTTACGCTTGCAATATACGGAACACCCGGCAGTCAAAGGAAGAGCCTGGACACTCCTCGACGGCTTCCTCACCAGCGTCCCATGAAGGACCGAGCCAGACAACTTGGACTACTTCAGCTGACTAGCAGTTGTATTTCTTGTCCTAACCATTGTAGAATATGTATATTTTTTCATTATATTAAAGAAGTAAAAGAGCAAAAACACCTATCTTGTTACTGACATATAAGCTCAGTAACAAGATAGGTTTTTTTAAAACACAATTTGGATGACCTTGAAACTTCCCCCTCCACTGCTTTGTTACCCCCACCACTTGACTATTGGTGTACATGGCACATCGCAATTGGGAAACCTCATTCCATCTTCAACAGCCACACCGACAACATCAACAATGGCAAACCTACCAACAGATGAAAGAGTGTCCTCACGCATGTTGTGACTTCGTCCACGAGTTGGAGAAGAGGATGCAGGAGAGGGCGATAAGAAGAAAACAGATCCACTCAGAAAATATCATGATAGTCAACGGCTATCTTTTATTGATCGGCCTTATTATGGTTGTACTTTTCATACTGTACGGCATAGTCACATGTGTCGGCAAGGTTGCAGAAGAAAACGCTCGCCACCATCAATTGGAAAGTTTCAATGTTACTTTGTAAGTTTTCCTTTTTTTTAAAACTCCGTTTGGATGACCTTGAAAATTCCCCCACTACTCCACCACACCCCCCCACCACTTCACCATGTTCCTGCATGAGCATCACATCAACCGTCATTCCTTGTCCGACCAAGCAACCATGGCAGACTACAAACACCATCAGCCAAGCTGACTCCACTACTGATGTCGGTACAAGTACGGGTTGGACACTGTCGATCGATAGTGTACACTATTTGGAGTCATTTGCGAACGTATGAAGGAAATACTGCGGGACAACCCTGGGATCATAATACAAATGAATTTAAATTATGATTGGTCCCAAGTTAGAATGCAAGGGGGACGACAACAACGGTCAACAATCTCCACAATATTCGCCCATGTCCCAGATCTATCCTTACGGCGAGTCTGACGTCGATGAAGATGAGGCTGATGAAGATGCAGGGGACAACGAGGCTGAAGAGGAGTAAGCTTCATTCCTTTTTTTTTTAAAACCTAAATTGGATGACCTTGAGAATTCCCCCTCCACTATTCCTTTTTTTAAAACCCAAATTAAATGACCTTGAAAATACCCCTCCACGTACTTTTGGTTTACCCCCTCTACTTTTCAATACTGTTACCCACAGTCTGTAGCTCACATCATTCCTTGCTTAGCTATCATGGCGGACAGCACTCTTTCTCGAGTTGACTCCACTACGGATGAAGAATGGCCATTTTCCTGGAATGTTCATCTGCAAGACTCGGCAGAAGTGGATATGTTGCATGAGAAATTGGGTGTATGTATTAAACGAAAACCCCAACATTGAATGTAGAATGACTATGGATTCGATGCGACAGGGGTCCACACTCAACCTTCCACTTCCAGCCAGCCTGAACCTCAGCTACAGCCAAAGAACTTTACACATCTTTACACTCCAATACGGCCGGAGGATGTGGTTATCAGCGAGGGCAGACTCTACTACAAGTTATATTGAACCAACGAATTGGAAGCTTGTTGTTGACACCTTGCACAAGGTCGACTTAGTATGTGACAAATTAAAGGAATTGATGATGCAAGATCCTGGTCTTCGTTTTAAAATTGATTTGTTTTTCATCTGGGGAGCACCTGCACGGGGCTCTTCGTCTGACAGCTCTCTAAGTACAACGGATGAGGAGGAGGAGGACGACTAGTTATCTTTTTTAAAACTCCGTTTGGATGGCCTTGACCTTTCCCCCTCCACTGAGTTTATTTAGGTGCACTCTCAATGACTGCAGCATCATTTCATCGCGCACCTTCACCACAGCAACATGGAGAGTCAACTCAACTACTGTTGCGAACGGAAATGTTTTTCATGGCGAATGATATTGTTGTTGCGGATGGCCTGGCGTGTAGAAAATGTGAAGCTTTTGGTCAATGCATGTGTTAAGTGCAAGTCTTGGAAGAAGCCGAAACCGGAGTTGAAGACATTCCATGTGTACCAGATGAGAGGGCATAAGTACACTTGTTGCCCTGAACGTTGCAATTGAATTCACATTAAAACAGCTAACTGGCTGCAAATTGTGCAACAATCATTTTGCAGGTTTTTGCAAACATTATTTAGGAGCCCTGTCAGTACAGATCAACTTGGCATACAGAAGCACTCACTATCAATGAAATCGCTATAGATACACAAGAGTAGTCTTTCTACTCTTTTCTTTTTTAAAACTCCATTTGGATGACCTTGACCTTTCCCCCTCCACTCACCTTAGTTTATATAAACCCCATTCCCACTGACCACAGCATCACTTCATCGTGCTCCCTCGTCAAAGCAACATCAACTATGGAAAGTAAGCGCATCTCATGTTGCGAGCATAGGTGTTTGGAGATACAAGGCGTCACATATTGTGCAAAGAAGCGTTGGGAGGAAGAGACGGGGACAACCTATTGCTGTGAGGATAAGTGTTTCCTCTTACCAAAGTGGCAAGTGGATGGCTGGCCTGCCGGCAATGTGAATGCTTCGGATGTTGCAGTGTAGATGCAAGAACCAACACCTGCCACCACCGTACTACAAACTTTCAAAATCTACAAATCCAAATACTTTTATACTTGTTGTCCGCAGCGGTGTATTAAATTTCACTTCTCCAATCTTACCAATTGTCGGAAGTGCTACGGACAACCTGATGGGTGGTGCACCTGTTTTGCTGGACTCCTGCCGCTACAGATCGATTGGTTTACAGATCCGTTGGAAATTGACGAAGTCACCCAGGAAGCACAAGAGTAGTCTTTCTACTCTTCAACTTTTTTAAAACTCCATTTGGATGACCTTGAGATTTCCCCCTCCACTTCCCCATATACCTAGCATACACAGAGCCTGACAGGTCAGTCACTCGATGCTGTCGTGGGGTGCGCATCGGTGTCGGCGCTCCGTTGTTAAGTGTTCAAGGTCACAGTAACATAAAATTGCGGGCGTTGTACTGGTTCAAGGTCACCTGAGGATAACCGATTGCCCATTTAGGCAGAGTCATGTCAGAAAACTCGAGTTTTAACTTGGCACTTTTGCCGTTTCTCGTCGAAAATTCGCTCCAAGAGTGGTCAAGGTCACGGGGACTCTGACTGAAACTCGGAGCGTAGTGCGAGAAACGGCAAAAGTGCCAAAAAATTTTAAGTTTCGGCGTGACCTTGACCTCAGTGGCGTCGGTGACGTCATTTTGATGACGTAAGGGGTGATGACGTCATCAGCACGTCATTTCTGTGACGTCATGGGTGTGACGTCATAGAAATGACGTCATTAGTGATGACGTCATCGATGACGCAATCGATGACGTCATCGATGACGTCATCGGTGAGGTCATTGACCTCGATGACGTCATCCCTCAGGTGACCTTGAACTGGGCCAGCACCAACAATTTGACACTACTATATTTTTATGCTTTACCACGTTTTTATGAAAATCCTCTTAGAACATAAAAACGAAAGCTGTTTTTGTAAAAAATTTTATCGAAAAACCTATGATAGCATAAAATATAACCTCTCACGACATAGTTTATTTGCTGCCAACACGAAGTTCACATTATTAACTAGTGAAAAAATTTTAAACTGTAGTTAAGAAAGTATCAAAGATTCTATATGTTTAAATGGTAGTTTTGTCATACATCAAAATGCTCTGTGTTTACAAAATTGTAAACGCCGGTTGGCAGTAATGTATCGTTATATTAAACGTTGGTTATTCTGAGACGTCCTAAAATATATCACTTAAATCATGAAGATAAATTTCGTAGTTACAGACAATTTTTCGTATTCGTAGTGTTTTAACTGGTTATTATTATACATTATTCAACTGGTTATACAACTGGATTCAACTGGATACAACTGGTTCAAGTGAATTATACAAATTGAACTGGTTATTATTTCTACAACTTGTTGTATTAACTTATACAATTTTTTAATTCAATTTATTCAAGTTATGCCCTATGCTCTGTCAATATATGAAAGTGTACCTTTCCTTTAGGTATAAAAAATACATTTTACCAAATTTCCGTTTGAGGGGTGAATAGCACCTCTCCATTTGCTTTTTGAAAATTGAACCCAAAAACGAAGTGTAGGCTATGCTAAAGGGAGCCGCTAACCTCTTTAAAATAAACGGTACTATTAAAACCTATTATAATTGTTTGTTTGTTGGTGATTGTTTTGTTTTTTTGTAAATTTTTATGTTTTCCTCAATGTTTTATTTAATTTAAAATGGGTTTAATTTGGAGTTGCAGTATTGCAGTATATGAAAATGACTAAAACATTCTCTTGTCCTAAGGGTAGAGATGAAGTGATGCTCGTCTACGAATGTGACAACGCTCATAAATAAATTCAACCCAATTTGGCAGCGGCGCGGCGCCGGCGGTGCTTTGTAGCGGTTCAAAAGCCGTGATGTCATGCGTTACACCACTGATCTGCGAGACGTAGCATAGTTTCAAATGGTTTGTAATAAATCTCCTGTTCAAAAACACTTTGATTTCGATATGTTTGAAGGTATAAAAGGTTGGCATTAAATCTACAACTAAATAAAAAATACTATATTCAATAGAAAATATTTAAGTTTTTAAAAAGTATATTTAATCAGGGATGAATAAACTTCTAATTTGCTTTATGAAAGGAATTTTGGGAGGTGCAATAAAAATAAAGGCAGGCATCAGATAACTGACACATTGCCCTACTTCCTCCAATGACATAAAAAAAGGTGTGTGTTAAAAGCCTCCAAGGAACAATTTATTGATGGTTTAGGCGGTGTCTTATGATTATCAATTAATTGAGAAGCATGAGTGCGACACTGGCCCGTCTGTGTTTTTTGGCAACGTACTGTTTACCGCAAAAATTTGAATTTTCCCAGCAACCACTAGAGCAATAATGGAATGTGGTTTGTTTTCGGAGATGCGGATGAAATAATTTCATTTGGCTTTTTATCCTAGATAAACCACAAGTATTTCATAAAAGTAGTTAGAACAGATTTTACAAATTTGAATTTTGCATGTTTTTTGAAGATTTTTAAAGTGAACTACTATTAAAATTAAAAAATATATATATTTTAAAATACCCCGGAAATAATTGTGGACTGGAACTTACATACCAAAGAATGTCTACATTGGGGCCTTCTCTAGCTGTGTTAATATCCTGACAGAGACACACATACACACAGACATCACTCCGCAAATGATGTTTTGGGCTCAGGGGGCATCATAACGAATATATCTACCAAGAACTCAAATTCTAACAGTTTTACAAACTTTCTCCATATACTATGGTATAAGGTTAGGGTAAAAGATTAAGATACATTGCAAAATCAGTCAAAGATCGCGTGACTGATACGATGCTTTTGAAAATCTTGACGATACATGAAAATAGGAATGAGGAGAGTAAGTTTAATCTTATACAAAAAGATTTAAAAAATAGTTTAATATATAATAAAAGTTTTAATAATCCATGAAAACCCTCGTCGAATAATACGTTGAAAAAAAAATTGCTTCATCTAAGGCCTTATAACAACTTTCTATACACGAAGATGAAACTTAAATTCTAATTTCTCAGTTGAATTTTCAAGCCTTGCTCCCTGGTGGCATCGAATATCGCAGTGACCAAAGCAATCCCGGCCGAGTACGGCACACACGGTGATTACTGCAAACTCCAATATTTGGTTTACGTTAAAAGCTCTTCTGTTAGATGACACAGCTTTCCGTTCTGTAATTGCCACTCGGCAAAGCCTGAAAAAATTGCGTAAATTAATAACTGCAATTACATTAATTTGAAATAATTGTATTTTACATGTAAAATGTTTGTTATCATTTCTTATGGAATAGCGTGATATGTAATATGTGTTAGCTATTTTCAATGACAGCTTATATCAGTGAAAATAACAGTTTCTAAAGCTCTAATTTAGAGAAAGGAAAAAACGATCAACTGATTTTCCATTGCTATAAATTTACCTTCCCTTGCTCTAAGTCAGTTCTCCATTTGCCCACTACATTCTATTGTGGTTCTTTAACATTTTTTTTAAAATTTAAGTTAACTGATTTTACTATTTAACAATTTAAATGTAAACTAATATAGGCATAACCTAGTTTTGGGTCATGATCAAGATTTGGGTATCGTTTATATCTTGTACCGCAAGTGATTTTTTTCGGCTTCGCCACGAACGTGAAACTTGAGGCACCGGGAAATTTAATTTCCGGTACTGGTAATGAAATGTACTATTTATTTGTCCAAAAATATAATTTGGTTTACTCGTATGATACATTTAAACTGTTTATTGAGTTAAAAATAAAATATTATCTATTATCTTTAAATCTTAACGATGAAAGATACCAGGACTAACTGAGCCAGTGATTAAATTAGTCTTTAATTTCAATTGCTCTTTATGTAACTTTAATGCACAAGAAGACGTTTTCATTTCGTGGCTATATGTCCTATTTTAGCAAACATTAGGAAAAATTATTTTGGAAAAAACCTAAATACTGAATTAGAATTTTATGAATATTTAAACGGAAAGGATTGGCAAGCGTTAGGAAAATATATGAGAGAAGCATGGAAATATCGATATCAATTAATTACCGAATTTAACTTTTAAGAAATTACGAACACTAAAAGTATAATATTTTATTAATATAAGCCTTCAAAATTTAACAGTTCTAAAAGTCTAGTTTCAAATTATATAAATTACTAGATAAATAATTACCTTTTTCCAGCACAATATTAGCCTATTAATTATTTTCTTATGTAATATGCATTACTATTTTATGCCTCATACACAAGCGTAACCAAGTGTTTTTCAATATTGTTTGTGTCAACCAAACAGACGGTCCTAGTGACCATTGTTTGCAGTGCTGTGTTTCAGGTGGCAAGGAAAATCATTTTTAATTTTTAACGTTATTATCTACAAAATTCTATTATGTTACAAAATTCTTTTTATAATTGTCCTTCCTTGTTTGTGCATAGTTTAGAATTTAATAAAGCACTTTTTCATTTCTTTATAAAAAGGGCTAATTTAATTTGTTGGGAGTTTAGACATTATCTCTCCTTAAATGATCTTTTGAACTCATTCAAGTAGCATTTTTTACTGGCATGGGTGAAAAGAAAATACTTTTAATTTTACGGAAACCTGTAATTTCGTCCTGGTAAGAATTGGATCAACAGATATAGTAAAGGATAACCCAAAATGGTACCCAACATTTCAAGGAAAACAAAATTGACTGTACCTTAAAAATTAATTATATGCGGTTTTCTGTATTTTTTTATTGTTCAATGGATAGGCCACATGTTATATTTAATGTTTGAAAGGAATTTATTGTTATTGTGGAGTAATAATATCCACTAAAACGGAGATTGCTATTTATTTGGATGAGTCCCTCTTGTGAATACCCTGTATGCTTATTATGTACTGAAGATCCTCTACTGATCGATATTGGACGAAAATTTCACTTGATTTTGACCCAATTAGTTTTAAAATACTTTGTGAAACATCCGTTCTTAATGTTTTTCTACGAGCTCTCAAAATATGATTCATTCAATGTACGTTTTCTATAAGATTAAAACTAAAACTTTGAAAGCCTGTAAAGCGTAGCCCTGAGGGTAAATTATAAATGGGTCCTCATCAACATAACACAACCTTACTAATGGATATCTACAACGATGTACCCAAGCTAATAAAAAAAAGACTATGAATATACCGGGTGTCCCAGACAACCCGTTATCCCCTTAAAACATTAACAGAATAAAAAAATAAATAAAAAATATTTAAAAAACTATACTATGACAGATAGACCGGGTACGCTCTATGGTATGTCTCTCATTTTGATGTACAGGTTGTACTAGAAGGGGTAAATCCAGACAGGACGTCGTTAATTTTAAATGCAAGTACAGGCTAAGTTCCTATCTAACGATACCAAAAACTTGAAAATCGGTTGAGAATTGTAGGAGGAGTTCTCTTAACAAATAATTCCTAGCGTTTTAAATAACTATAGATTTTACTGAATAATCTAAAGCCTAGTTAAATTTACATTTTATTAGGGTAATAAATTAAAAACTGAATCGAGCGTAGTTGCCTACCTGGCCACGGCGACGCTGCGTGGTGGCAGATAATAGGCCTACTGCTTGACAGCTGTCACACAGATATCGGTGCCCCTTCACCCCCCCCCCCCCCCTTCCAACTGCCATCCACTGCTCACTCGCTGCTTCCTGGTTTTATAACACACTTACTTTTATTCCCTTACTGAGTCGTGATCAAACCTCTACTCTCGTAGAAGGTCAGAACTGTAAAAGTCTAGTTTATAAGCAATTTACTAGTTCCAACATTCAAGGAAGACGTAGCGAGATTTTATAACATCTACCTTTATATTATTTTTTTAATATGTTTTTGTTTGTACTTTATTGAATTTATAAGTCTTTATGCTAATAAATGGACAACTGAACCGTAAAAAAACATTTTCCTGTAATACACTAAGAGCTGAGGTGTTTTTTTTTTTTTTGTTATTTTAAAACTAAACTCTAAAAACTGTACTTACGCTAGTTTAAGTGCGATGGATCAATTAAAATAACAAAATAGTACGAATATATTGTCAGGGCTAGTGTAGTAGATTATATAATATTACGAGTATATTACAAAAAAATTTTATCTTGTTAATTTTTATCGGTTGGTTAGGTCGAATAAGTAGGCCTTTTGCCGTGAGTCTATCTGTATTTTTTATACCGACGTATATAACAAAATTTAGATCTCTGATGTGATACTAAGTGTCACCAATCATCAAATAGCGAACTTTTTTTTACATAAATAAAACTTATAGCTTAAGTTGAGAACAGTTGTATACGAATTCATATTGAGTTGCAAGTTGATTAACTGTACGTTAAAACGCTGGCAATGTTGAGGGTAAATTACACCGCTCTTCTCTTGGTTGGTTGGTCAGGAAAGTATGCAAGTTATCAGACACAGTCCTGACAAACTTCTAAACTTTCATACCAAAGTACAAGATAAAATTAATTCCAAATCATTTAGTTAAATTTGCCTACTAGGTCACACCATCGGAAGCTGCTACCCATACAAAACAGTATGTAATATTGAAATTGTCAACATAAAAGCAAAACCAGAAAAAGTATAAGTGTGTTCTTTAGAGCATTTTAATTTGTACGACTTGCTTGATTTGACCTCTTAGCATAAGTTGAAAATCTCAACAAGTAGACTCTATCTATACTAAAGGCGTTAAAGTAAGGCGTTGCAGGGTGAACTGGTTTTATATTGTAAAACAAATTGTAATTGAGAATTCACGAGAAAAATAAACTAAAATACAGTGACACTGTAGTACAAACATTACTAAAGGTAATGTTTTCTCAAAACCAACATTTTGTTATCTAACACACTCTTCCTTGTGTGGGTTTATAGTTTGATTTTGGTTACAGTCGAAGGGAAAGAACTTTGAAATAGTGAAACACAGCGTTGTCGCTTTTGCTTTCACAACAACCAAACTAATCAGATCATAGTGGCTTTTTATTACCGGTTCAGTGTCAATAAGCAAAGAAACAAAGATAAAGCAAAACTTTGTTAATATATATACTCTAAAACAAGCAATGTTTGCACGGGAAAAATTTTTTTCGCTCCATGGATTTTGTATTTCTTTGTTCATTATGGGGATTTTTTCCACCAGTAATCGATTGAAGTTGGTCCAATGGCTGGGAAAACCCCGGGTTTCGTCCTAGAGCCCTTAAAAGTTCCCGTGTTATCCTTAAGGAGATTTTTTAATTAAATAAAAATCAGCTGATAACTGTATATATGTGTTACATCTTTAACCTGTGGTTTAGGAAAATTATACCAAATTGCAGCACCCTTCTGCCTGGCGAGTAAGCGAAGCGAACGAGCTCGTCTTTATAAGGAAGAAGACGAGTGAGCGGAGCGAACGAGCTTCGTGTGAGAAACAAAAGTAATAATTTTGCCGAGCATAAGCTCGGTCCCCCTGGTACTAGATTCTAAATCTTGCCGTTTTCATCATTACAACAATCAACAGTAATCGTGGCAACAGTACCCAACGTATGAAATTTTTAGCTTCGCGCTACTATTTTTTAATGGTAGGGGGGAGTAAGATTGATACGCGATTACGTGAAATCCGAAAGTATTAAGCTAAATTAGTTAATAAATTAATTAATTTAGGATTGTTATAGGCTTATTTTTGTTTTGGAAATAAATCGGATCTCCAACACTAAGACTAAGGTTTGGGATTTTTTTAGAATTTATAGCTACAATTTTATCAAGGAAGATGATTGTATGTTTAATTTAAATAGAGGTGAGTGAGAGGAGTGAACGAACTCGTCCATTGTCACTTTATTAAAGACATCTTCACAGATGAAGCCTCGGGTAAAATATAGTGATCTTCTTTTTAAAACGGTAACTTTTTCCGTATAATACTTTGATGGCCTTTATGACTGTGGATTAACCTGGAACGTTACTGGTGGTTTCAATTCGGTGCTTTGGGTATGTGGATGATTTTAAATATATAAGTTAAATAATTCAATATTTCAATTCGGCTTATATTGTACGTGTGTTGAAGTATTGTCTCTCTACGTCGGTTATAACATCACAAATATTAAAACTAAATATTAATAAACATTAAAAACAAAAATGCAGTATGATTTACACAAATGAACGGATGTAAAACTATTGGATAATAAGCGTCCATACAACAGCGAAGGAATTGTTTCCAAAGCTTGTTCAACTAGTATTACAATAATTATCGTATAAGTTTGTAAATAGTTGCATATTCCCTGTAGAGTCTGGCCCTTACAATATTATCCTCGACTGCATGGCTCTTGCCTACACTGAAGTAGCTAATTGGAGCTAATCATTGTATTAGTATTTCTTTGTTCATCCTATTCATATTATACATGGTTATTAAAGAAGAATGGTGCAAAATTATGGTCTATTAATTTCCTAACAACGAGTGATAAAATTATCAAAATTACATAAATAAGTGTTGGAACTTTATGTTAACTCCCTATTAGGGATTTAACTCCTACTACTTATTTGATTTTTAATTCCGTTAACTCGCTACCATTGAGGCTCCGGTCTACCTGAGCCCGAACAACAATGCCGAATGCCGCCTCGCACCGTTAGGCGAGTTTGATGGCTGCAGAGGTTTACGGGGATCGTGTTTTAAAATTAACCAATTAAGATAGAGATCGACTTTTTACTTATTTCTAAAAGTAGAAAAAAGGATCTCGTCGGCTTTCTTTTTAAAATTTTAAAATAAAATTTATAGTTTCAGTTATAACTGTCTAAAATCATCTGTTGTTTTAGTTTTATAGATGCAGAGGTTTACGGGGATCGTGTTTTAAAAATAACGACTGAAGAAGATCTAGATTGGCTTTTAACTTTTTCTTAAAGTAGGAAAAAGGATCTCGTCGGCTATTTTTTTAAATTTTGAAATAAAATTTCTAATTTCAGCTATAACTGTCAAAAATCGTGTGTTTTTTCTCAATTTTTAACTGAAGTTTTTCATAAATAGTGATACCAATAAGGCAACCAATAAGACTTATGTTAAAATAATTTCAATTTTCAAATCGGTTTTTAAACATGAGAGGGAATTTTCTCTGGGACTGAGGCTGTTACTAAATTTATTTTTGTGTCCAAATATGCATAAACCCAAAGTTCAAGCTAAATGTACCCACTACATGTGCAACATCACAATAATAGACAACTCTTATAATATAATTTTATGGAATTGTGTTGAAATTTCAGACATTTTGTTATATTAATCTTTTAATATGCGTTTTCTTCTTTACTATCAGCAGCTGTTTTATTAAGAAATCCGATGAAAATTATTCCCTATGTTAATCTTATGAACAAAACAAAACTGTAGAAGCTTCCCGTACCCTTCAGAATAAAAATATCAAAAATCTAAAACCTTATTGCAAAACTACGAACCGAGACAAATCTTACGACATCTCAAACATTGAATTTCGTCCAGAAATAAAGGAGGAGTAGTGTTTACAAAAAACTGCTTCACGTATTTGATATATATATATATATATATATATATATATATATATATGTATGTATTTTTTTATAATATTGTATAATTAATTAAAACAACACATAAGTTTTCCTTCTATATTTCGAGGGATTTGATACCCTCTTCTTCAGGAAGAAAATACTTAAAATTAAAATAAAAACAATTATGAAACCATCTTAACAACTAAAACACAAATAAAAATAAATAAACAAGTAAACGATGCAATAATATCAGCTGCTAGAATGTATATAAAATTTTTTGGGGCAGTTCATTGGATCTTTTTATCTTAGGTTGAGCCCATGTGGCGTTTTTGATCGAATTACAATCTGATGTGCTTGTTCAGATTTTAATAAATAGTATCTGTTGTTTTATATATATAATAAAAGATATATATATATATATATATATATATATATATATATATATATATATATATATATATATATATATATATTCGTAAATAAAAATGACATTGCTCTATCTGTTTTTTAAGAGTGGCGTTCTTATTTCCCCATAAGGATGTCCCTGCTTATTCGGTTCTGTATGCATTGACGGTATATAAATCTTTTTAACATAAGTATAATCATATGATTTGCACCTATGCTTTCTTAAGGGTGAACATTTTATTCACGATCTTACTATGTATTCCAAGGTTTTTCACGTTTTGATGAATCGCTCAATACCGGGTTTCCACTTTTGGAGATTATGCCCTACCATCAACACAACTAAGAACTTTTCTTGTTTTAAATACACAAACGGGCTAAATGGTTAAAACACGGGACTTACATTTCAGAGAAAATTTTATAATCAGGTGATCTCTCCAATGCTTTTCTTATGGAGAAAAATTATTTTTATTAACGATTCTATTAAATAATCTGAGTGTTTTATAATCTGAACGTTTTGATTAAACTGCCATTATTTTGTACCCAAGAATGGTTATTTGCCTTCCGGAACGGTTTTCCGCTTGTACTTTGCGAAATAATTTCCAACCACATACCCCACTACAAAACTTTCTTGTTTAATATAATAGGATAAAACTAAACGTAAATATGGCTAGAAAATAAAAAAACAATTTCAGCTGTACCTAAAAAGTGTTCTATGTAATCTCCAGACCTCTTTCAGAAAAGTCCCTTGAAATTCCCAATGGGCAACATGCCTAAAATTGTGTGATGGGCCTCAAGGAGTCAGAAGTGAATTTTAAGTAGGCTTATGGGTTTATTTACATCGTATTATCTCTTTGCTATTATAATTCATTGTCACAAACCCCATCGAAAAAGGTTATCTAAGTAAAAAAATGTAACAGCCTGTGAAACAATGGTTGAATTAATATCAAATTTAAGCCTAAATTCTGTAAAATGCAATAATACTCGAAATACTTGACCTTTGGAAGCCCTTGTTTACGGCAAACGTTTGTAATCACAATTACCTTTTAAGTAGAATAGAGCCTTTAATTTGAATAAATATTTAATTTTTTTCTTTAATAAAAATTACAAAATTATAACAATATACCTTGATTAAAAAAAATAAAAATAGTTTTTTAACCACAAAACTGCGTAAAACATATCAAGTCTAAAAAAAATAAAAAAATAATATTTTTACTGCCAGGCTGTAACAAACAAACAAAACAAAAACATTCATTGAGGAAATAAATTAGGGCCTCTTAGCCAATGCCTGTGATAAGGTTTCCTACCTTTAAAATGTAGGTGTTTTTACACTCTCATAACATAAGTAACATCTCATCTCATAAGATGCCGGAGTAGATCTTAGTGAAGCCTCTTTGTTCACTAAGATACGAATAATTATCAATAATGAAACATTTATTATAATCCTAAAACGTTAACTCTGAATGCATAAAACAGATTTTCATAAAAGTGGTCCAGGGATGCAGTGCACGATTTGTCGTATTAATTGATGTGTGGCCCAGAACACTAAAGTAGCAGTAATGGACTTAAAGTAACAGATGCTTTATGTTTTTATACATAATTATGTTTCCATAGAAACAAATGAGATTGACATACACAAAATTTCTGTTTCGTCACTGTACTAAATAAATTAATAATAGTTTTCATCACTAGGAGCAAAAGTGGGTCTTTTTGAAGCGCAATAGTGTTTTAAAAACGAGGCGCAACCGAGTTTTTAAAAACGATTAAGCATCAAAAAGACACTTTTGCTCCGATTGATGAACAACGTTTTTTATCATAATGTGAAATTAGACTTTTTAATCGTTAAAAATATTAAAACGTTGTATATAAACGTTGTTATATACAGTTGTATATAAAGTTGTATGAGGTTATATTTACAAAGTAAGTTATATGCAGTGTTGACATTTCTGTTATTTACAAACAATGCTCTTTATAACGTTTGAATTTCAAAATTCTGCTCCTCAACATTGATAAATAAATAATAATACACTTAGTAAACAGCTGACTTATCAGTCCTAGGACCTAAAAAATTCTCCAGATGATTTTTCAGTCCTAGGACAAAAAAGAATCGGTTTTGGTACTATTGAGAGAACAAAAAACAGGCTGATTTCGTGCAGAATGATAAAAAAGATTTTTCGATTGAGGATATGGTAAAATTTTTCACGACAGTCAATGGTTTGAGACAGTCTAAACTGTGAGTAGTGTTCTCTCTTTATTTCTTTATTTTTATAAGGCTTACACATTTTCATTGACTGGTTATATTCTGTCGAAATAAGAATTAAAATATTCCCCAAGTTAAAATTAAGATTTGGTTCCTGACATTACAATAATTTAATTTTTTTAATTTGAGCTTTTTTCAGTTTTTGTGTTTGTGTACCTCGAAGCCGTTTCATTTTCAAAACTTATGTGTATTTTAGTATACATGTTTTATTTGATTGAAAATACTAAATGAAAAAATACAGAACCTAAATAGAAAAAAATAAACAATTAGGACGGAAAGACTCGGAAAACGTACCTTTATATTTAGCATAGTTTACACTAAGCAATGTTATTAGGTTCTAGCCCTAAGCTAAAATACCTTGCATACAGTTTCTTATGAAATGTAGCAGTAAGGAAATCACACAATTATTTTTACGATAGTGATTTATAAGTTATTATTATGTTTTAAACAGTGAGAAACTTTAGAAAGGTATTAAAAATACATGACAGTTACATTGCAGTGCACTTTCAAACATACTGTTATTCTTCTTTGAATCCCAAATAACTTGAAATTCATTCAATTAATCAGCATTGCGTTATGAAATTGTTAGAGTAATGCTGAAAAACTGTAAAAGTAATAATTTTTATGGTACTGTCAAAAGTGAAGTAAATGTTACCTTACCCTGTGTAACATCAGATGGCGCAGTCTCACTGGCACAGTGCAGCCAACCGGTCAAAAATGTTACTTATTTTTACCAATTTATGTAAAAATGTATGTCCAGTACATTGCTGTTACCCAGGAAAAGAGTTGTTCAGTAATGCATTGAAGTTATTGTTCCTTGTAGCCCCGATTCTCTTGAAAGATGATGCTAATAACGTTAAAAAGAAATGTTTCGTCAAAGCAATAAGGAACTTAATTTTGCACCAATTAAAAATCCACTGATATTTTTTTAGGGAAAAGGTTAACTTTGTGTTTCTGATTAAATTTCTGATAACGTCGAAAGATACATCATGTTTAGTAACTTAAGCGTAACTGTCATCCCCCAAAGAATACTTATGTATCTTAAGAAACAAAAAACAAAAAACGGGGGAGGGACTATTTTGAGATAATGTATAATTTCATGTGTATTTCTACAATAATTTGTATCTAAAATCACCGACGTGAAAGGCGGATTTTTTCGTGAAACATAACCTTTACCCCAGGTATCACTTTTGTAGGTTCTGGTGCATCCTCTCTGTTAATATATATAATCAATAATAATATAGTTTTGCTCATAATAGGTTTTAAATGAATTTAACTCTTTGGTCTCTAAAACATATAATACTACTACTTTTTATGGGTAGTAATAAAAATAAATTTAAAAATTGCATCTCTGTGCGACATAAAACTTCATCCTTCATTTCTATTTAAATTAAAGATGTTGTTGTATATCTTAGGTTTGAACTTTAAAACCACACACCGCACTTATGACACCAGGTGGCTGGTGGCACCCCTCCAGAGCCTAGCCTCTAAAATTGGGTCTCCCAGGTGCCGTCAAAGCTCATTGCACACAGTGCACAGTCCCTGAGTGACACAGCCCTCCAAAGTGTGCCCTTAAGTAACCAAAATAATATTAATAACCTAATTACTATAATAGCAAAACAAATATAATTAATGAATATCAATTTATAAAGAAATTAAACAACTGCTGAATATGCAATAAATATGGGACTCTAACAAGTCTTGAAAGTTATTTACAAAATATTGAGCAAGATGTCAACACGTAAAATAATTATCTGAAGTTTCCAACAAGATTTTAAATAATAGCCTCATTTGTGTGACTCGAATATGAAAGAATCACTAAAACAGGTGTTTCATCCTTTTACCTAATTAATGAAACGTAAATACCAAAATATACAGAGAAATGAAAATCCTCTTAAGATAGTGCCAGGGTGTTCAAATATGGTTTAGTTAAGTGTGAACAGAACTGCCTCCTTCTTCCTTATAAATACAGCTGGGTTAACACTGTATTGTTTAGGCTATTAACAACTGTTATCAGAGACAGTAAGGTAACAAGGGTCAGATAGTCAATATAAAACAAAAACTAAGCAATCAAAATAAAATATTGGTGTAAATACTTAGCACATGGAGTAAAAAATATCCTGCACGTGCGTAATATTTTTCAAGCGGTTTGAAATAAAACTAAATTATATGGTACATAATATATTTTTAATAAAATTATATTATACGAGGTGTCCCGTGTACAAATTGCGCATTTTATGATTCTGTAGGAGTGAAACTCACCTACAGTACGTGAATGTTGATTATGAAGTGACAGAGATCTATTTTTGTTTACTATCTGGCTTTTAAAATTCATCTGAATGTAATCAGCTGTTAAATTACAATTCACATTGAAGAACTTGCAATAAAAGTTGGTCAACATTTTAAAGCGCCCTCTAGAAATAAATCAAAGGCGAGGGGGGCGAAGCCCAAAACAATATGACCTTTTTAATTACGATTCGTCACTGCGGTATATCATAAGCTTTAAAATGACACCTCAATCTTAAAAATCGGTTCAGTAGGTCGAGAGAAAAAGGGACGTAACAGACGAAACACGTACAGAAATAAGAAGATAGATGGCACATAATTATCAATCAAGTAATAAAAAAAATTAACTTATAAAATTTCTTCCTTTCCAAGTATGGCCAAGATACACGAGTAAGCATAGTTTGACATGCATATTAAATTCAAGATTCTTCTCAGCAGAGTGCAAAGCAATAAACCGGAACTCAAATGGAGGACCGAGCCAAAAACGGCAGGAAATCAAATTTTCAAATTAAGTCATATGAATAACGCATGAATAGCGTATGAATAGCGCAGTTGTTAATAAATGCTACAACTTCAGTTAAAGTTAACCTATTATATTGAGGTCAGGTTTGTGGGAAAAGTCTCAGAATTTAAAGATATTTAAAATTAAGTGTGATGTAACACAGGCAATTAAGCTTTTTACGAGATGAGTACCAATTAGGTCTTCAATAAAAAACAATGGCCAATGCCATCCAAGCAATACATTGTTGGCGGAGTTAGATCTGGCATTGACGTGACTGTTGACGAAGTCGCCGACAATGGAGTTGCGATGACGTTGACGGCGTGACGTCAGAGACAGATTGCTGCTTTTGTTAACCTTCTATTGGGGCTACGAGTCTATTGTACTCCTTTGTTAAAATCCAAACGGGGAAACGAACACACGAATACTGTGCACATTAAAAAATATGGAACATTAAACCAAACAATAGTCACCTTCTAATTGTTTGTGTATAAGTTACACTTACACATTTTGTTGAAGACCAATTATTGCTCTTAATGCTGTATTATGTAACAAGTTAGATTTTTTAAATTGTAAAATTAATAGAGCATACAATCGCCCCACGTTATCAAATATTTTATATCAAATATTTATATTTATATAAAATATTGGCCAACGCAATGGCCAAATTGCGTTGGCCGGTGTTATTTATCATAACATAACACTTGACAGTTAAATTTAAAAATATCTTTAATTAAGGTGACATATACGAAAAATATGAAAATCTGATAATGTGTAAATTTTCCAAATATAAGAGTTAAATTATATGATAATTTTACAAGACATAATTTTAAAGGGATTTGCATTTTGATTAATTTGCTACAAAACCAACCTCAAGAGGTTGATTACATCGGGAGTTATTGATCTTTTATGGTCGGCAATATGAATAATTCAATGCAAAGTTTAATCGCCTACCATTGTTGACTCGGTAATCTTTTTAAGATTGTGTTTGCGTAATTGTTGAATATTGATTTAGACCTTTATTTGTAACTAAATATTGACCTACCCTTACATTAAAGACTTTATTCTTACTCCCAATAGGCCGTAGCCCTGGTGACATAAAAAATCGTTTAAATGCATGTACGAACCGATACAGACGAGCCGAATTTAACTTTGTTTTTTATTTCTCAGTAAAATATAATTAGGTTTTGTTTCTTATTTCTCTTTTAGGTTTTAAGATTAGGAAGTTATTTCTTTAGGATACTTAAATATTTGGTGCCCAAAAAATAGTATATTTTAATATAAACCCCCTTCAAGTGTCCCTTCATTTCAAAGACCTTTCAAACCTAGACGAAATTCGTAATAATAAATGTTCGAATTGCTGGTTTCCGACTTTTTGACAGTGAAATAAACTGTGTGTAATGCTTCGATTGCGTTTGGAAAAGTTTCCACTCATAAGTTTTGCAGGTTACGTGCATGTTTCGTCAATTCTTCTCAAGCCATCCAGACTCCCTCGGGAGGTTGGTAGATATTGGATTTTAAACAGCCTCAAAGGAAGATATCCTTTGGCGTAAAGTCTGGTGAATTTGCTGCCATTAAATCACACTACAACTCCTACCAATTTACTGGCCATTAACCTGTTTAAAAAGTTCCGGACATTAAAGTGGAACATCATCCTGTTAAAAGTGAAGAATTTATTTTCAGAATCAAATTATGTCAAGTGAAGAATTTGACTCATATTCTTTCTCCATTGAAACATTCTTTACAGCCGGGAAAACTGATTCTTGGACCATATTAAAATAAATCTCTCCATTGAATTTACCACCTATGATAAAGGGTCCTTAAATATGGTTTCCCAGGATCCCGGCCCATACATTAAATTTTTCAGGATACTGTGTGCAGACTGTGACTCCTCCAGAAATACGATTCACTGCACCATTGACAAAAAAATTGCATTCATCTCTGAAAGCTATTTTTTTTTTTTTTTTTTTTTTTTTTTTTTTTAGCAAAGCTTTGGTAGGCATAGGCGAGTGATTCACTTTGTACAACAAAATTGCTGTCGACGGTCAGGGCCATCTTCGTTCAATGCATCTTTGTTCTAGCCTCACTATGTGCGGATAAAATTACTTTTTCTTTACGTTATTTTTCACTAATTGGTGACAAACATTACAAAGAATTTAAACTGACCTTGTTGAGTATTCTCAAACGAAATTTGTTACATCTTCGAATTCCTTTTCTTCATCCTGACCGAAGATCGTCTGCTTCAGAATCGGGTCGATTTAAAATTTATATTAACTGATATTTTCTTGAAGTTGGACGATGTGCAGCATTGAAACGCTTTTCTGTCATCGTAATATTTTTCACTCTATGTTAAAAGTAAATATAATTCCTATCTTTTAATTCTAGTTGAGTGCCATTTAATTAATCCATACATTTGAATTGAGTGCTAATACTCAAGTCTTTTTCACCCAGTTTTAAGAATAAAAAATACACTATTTATAATTTTAATAAGCTGCCATTTTCGAGAGTAAATAGATAGTTACCTCACCATACCTATTCAAGTACTTCATAATGAGGTGGGTTATTTGAAGGGAGCTTACAATCATTTTTTTGTCTGTCCATAAAATCTCTCATTTTATGGGATAGGCCTACCCAAAATTTCTGATAACGCCGAAAGATACGTTATCTTTATTTACTTAAGCGTAAGTTACTGTAATTCCCGAAAGAATACTTATTTATCTTAAGAAACAAACAAACAAAAAATAATAATATTAATGGGGGTAGAGACTTTTTTACATACTGTATAATTTCATGTGTATTTCTACAATTTTTTTTTTTCTAAAATCACCGAAGTGAAAGGCGGTGTAAGTTCTGGGTTATTATCTTTGTTAATATATACACTCCATAATATACTCAATAATAATAGTTTAGTTGAATATACTATAGACTCATATAAACTGTACTTAAAAATGGTTAGTATTATTAGTGCACAGCTAAGCCAGACTATGTAATTTAAAGGAGGAACAATTAATTTGTGTATCAGAACAAACTTTTAATATTGACAACAAGATAAAAAATCTAAGTAAGGTTACTTAAACAAAGGATTTTTTATTGTGAGGACACCTTTATTTCCCAATTAATTATGGATTATCATATTTGCGATAGTGAATCCATTTTCTTAGCTAAGTAGATATTACAATTTTATGTGATTATTACTTAGTCTATTTTAATCTCATTGTGTATAATTTTAATGGAGATATGAATTTAACTATTATTATATCACTACAACTGTAGTCATACTTCAAGAGGAAAATTAGAGGAAAAACATTTGAGGCCCAAGTTTGCTACGAACCGTTATTAGCAGCAGATTGAACTTCTTTCTGGTCCATTAATATACAAGTTTCGCAGGGGGGAGTTTGCAAAGTGAGCTAACAATGTTGGTCCCATGGCTCATTGCCAAAACCTTTTTCCTACACACAACAAGTAATAAATCTTAAAACCGTGTAAAATTTCAATTGTATACGAAGTAATCGAATATTTAAAATTTGATTACTACCAAAGTATAAATAGCTTTGTCGAAGAAAAAATCAATAATAATCCGTTACATAGAAATAGGCTTTGTTATAATGTTCAATGGATTTTGCTCCGGGGATATTTTTGTCTCTCGGTAAACCAAACCTTGCTAAACCTCAAGAACAAAACATATTTATCCTCTCCTGATTAGTTGTCTTAATAACGAATTGCCAATTTTTATCTTCGAAACATTGCTACATCATCCTTGAAAGGGGAATAGTACACAAAGATTAATTAATATGAATGTAAAAATCACTGTTATTTTTGTGGCCCATTATACTCGTAAAAATAAAGAGTGACCAATATTATATTACGAATAATATTTTTATGCCAGTAAGCGTCAGAGGTTTTCACGAAAAATAGTGCACTTGAAAAATGTGTAAATAATTATTTTCCACACAAAAAGTTGAATATGTGAAGTAGCCCAACAATTCGAATTCGTAATTTTTTAATATAATATTTTTTATATGAAATGTTTGTATTCGTATTATGTGACATTTGTTCATTTTAAGTATAACTATAATTTTAAAATAAACTAGGGACATAAATGCTATGTTTGTGAAGAAGAAAAGTCTAAATAGAAGAAGGAAACACTCAGTTTCCATTTACAAGATAAAGCTCTCAATGTCGTTACGCTCTCTCGTGTTCAGCTGTAAAGTTGTCATCTTTTTTCTGATAAACTTAAGGATATTTCTATTAGCTTAAGATATTTCCTAAGCTAAACTAATTAGGTAGAATTTATTTAATTAATTCTATTTTATTATTACTCTAAAAATAAATTTTTATTTATTCTTAAATTATTATTTGATAATTTGACATCGCCGCAATCTGGTGAGTATTTACAGTGAATAAGACTGAATGGTGAGTTTGATGGATTACATAAGTGTGCATTAGTTATTGACAAAGCTTAGCTGATTCTTTTGTCAGGTTCATCAATTAAAAGCACAAAGAACAAAAGCATCTGGGTCCAGTTATGAACCTTTTAAGAGTAAAAATAATTTCTCTGGATAGAACCGGCGACCTTTGGATCAGAGGAAACTCCACAACAACTCACCTTTGGTATTTAAATTTTTGGTCAGGAGTTCTTATGTGGTTATACGGATAGAAGGTAGAGGAATCTCACAATATATATATATTTTTAGTACATTGACTGAGGTATAAATTTAGTTACGATATTTCAAGTAAAATTGAAACATTTAAAATAAAAGTAGTTATTATTATTATTATTTTTATATAATCATTCAGGGTGATATAAATGTTTATGAGGATATTCAATCACGTTTTATTATTACACTTCGAAGTGAACATTAGTCATGTTAAATTAAAGATATTTTACGTCTTCAAATAAACGCAAAGCTGAAGATCACATAAAATGCGAGAACTGTCATGTAAGAATAAAATTATACTGCAGGATAGAGTAATAGATAGGGAGTCGTAAAAGGTATGATCAGTTTACGATTTCGTAGAAGTTTTATGCAATTTCATCATTCGAATTTTATGGGTTTACCGGCATTTATAATTTTTATTTGCAATTATGGATGTTTTCTTCCAGCTTATAAGTCCAAAATTCAATAAAGTATATACTAAACTCTGAAAGAAAAAAGATAACGCTACAAAATATCTTAAAATTGTAAGTGCTTATGTATAATATAGTTTTAATGCTTACAAATGTTTTTTAAAGTAAAAAAATATGGGAAATTTTAAAACTTTATTACAATCCTGTTTTTTGACATTAAAATTGTCTTTTACATGACTCGCACGAAATTATAATCTTATTAGCTAAACTAATAATAATTAAAGGCCATTAATAGCTTTATTAACTATTATTATTAATTATTATTGATGAAAAGCTTTTTAATAATGATAGGCCACAAAAAAAATTGTTTTGTTATTCGTGTCCCTCCATTTACCCCAGTATTGTTCAGGTATCATCTTCTAAAACACGAGCGTGTCTATAAAATCAAAACGAGCGGCGGCCGCTTTTGTGTTACCGGCATTACGTCTCCACCTAACACTACACAGAAACTGCGATGGTACTTTGTGGTTAACTAGTTCAAATTTACTATCAGAATTTTATGAAACGCAGTTTGGCAAATTTCGTACTATCTATGTTAAATTTCGCAAGATTTTCATTCGAGTGTTTGTCTATTTGTTATCTACACAATAGATAACACAGATTTTATGTCACTTATCTATGGGTTTTAGTAAAGTAGATATTTTGTATTAGTTGACCTGTGTAACAAGTTGCAAATACGAAAAAAACAGTGGTTAAAAAAGGATGGTAAGTTTATTATCTATTAATATTATTTGTTTTATAGTAGTTCTTAAACGTGACCAAATTTATAATTTTAAAGTAGATATATATAGTTTTATATCATTATGACTCTCATAACTGTCGTGTTCTAATAAAAAAAAAAACTAATTATGAAAATTAATAGGTTTTTTTTGTATGAAGAGACACAAAAAAAAAGGAATTCTGCACACAGCTGGAACACCTGGAGTGTGAGACCAAACATGTTTACCCACTAAAAAACCTCCTCTACTCCTTAGGATTTAACCTGGAATTTTTTATCACATTACGCCGGGCTAGGCCTAAATTTGGTTTACGCTCGAACTTGCTTCATATCCAGCCGCTAGGTCAATGGATCTGACCCACTTCACGGTCCAGATCGGATTTCTTTTAAAAGAGGATGCCTCGGACGAACTGTGATAGAAATCCCAGTTGCCCTCGCCACCTGTAATCTTTTTGTACATCGTATCCCCTGACAAAAACACCGAGTTTTCTTGTGGCCTCCTGGCGGGGCCTTTCCCAACGCTGACAGAAGAATGTGTGTTCGGTGTCGTCAAGAACGCCTGTTCAGTAGAGGCAATCCGGTGAACTGGTCTTGCCCATCCGGTTCAGGTACGACTTGAAAGAGCCGTGATCTGTCAGGTAGTAGCCCACCTCGAATATTGCCTTTCTACCAATAGTTAGACCTGCTCGATGAGTTGCGTAGTCCATCGCCCTCGCGTTTATGGCTCCCAGCTGTGTAGCAACTGCTAAAAGGTTCGGGTGCCCTCTTCGGATATTGTTGCGTCCTTGCCCATATTGCCTTGTGTCTGATAAATTGCCTTCCTCTCTTCTGCCAAGAGCTTGACAGGGAGACCACTTCGACAGGGAGAGCTCCGGCAACCACTACGACGGCAGACTCAGATACTGTCCGATAGGTGGAGCACACCCGGAGAGCAGCTTGACTCTGAACCCGACGAGTTGAAACCAATCGAATTTTTTGGTGAGAGCTTCTGCCCAAACCTCTACCCCGTAAAGGAGTACGGACTGGACTGCGGACATAAATAATCGTCTTCTGCTGGACAGAAGATCCCCAACATTGACCATCAGCTTACTAAGAGATTATCTTAGCAGCCTTGTCCACCTTACGGAAGATCTGGTCTATCCAGCTTAACTTGTTGTCCACCATGACTCCGAGGTACTTGGCGGCACGTGTTGACCGTGCCACATAACAACTTCCCACTCGCAGAGGGACGACTTGTCAATTATTTTCTTTGTGAGGATCACGAATTGCTCAGGGCATGGGAAAGACTGTGATCGGACATCCAGGCGTTAACCACGCTCATGACCTGGTTTAACTTAGGCTGGACCAGCTTAACTTTGCGTGCGGCGATGAGAGCCGCAACGTCATCAGTATACCCAACTAAGATGGTTTCATGTAGCATTTAAGATCTCAGGTGGCTGTCACAAGCGAAATTCCAGAGATCCGGGAACAGTATCGAACCCTGCGCTGCACCGAAGGTGACTTCCATCGTCCGCGCTCCAGGTGTCCATACATCAAACGTCTAGAACGGAGAGTGTCCTTGATTGACCGCAACAGAACTTTGGAACTCGAAAGGTGTTGCGAAACTCATCCAACATATCGACCTATCTAGCCGAGTTGAAAACATTCTTGACATCAAGCGTAACAAGAAGCACTACTTAGCCGGAGGAATGGCTCTCAGCTCTCAGCTCTCCCAACAGCTTTCTTGATTTCTGCGATCGCTTCAATTTTCCACCGTTCCTCTCTGAAGCCATAATGACGAGGGCAAAGGTTCCCGGGAGCTACTACGTCAGAAAATCAGGCGGTAGCGAATCAACCTTTCAAAAAGATTCCCAGCCGTGTCCTTCATGCATAGAGGTCTGTAGGTCGACGGCAGCTCAGGATCACTTTCTCCCTTGCTAATAAGCACAACTCTAGCGGTTTTCCAGGGAGATTTGAAAACCCCTTCAATCAAGCAGGCATTTTACATTCTCAGCAACAACTCGGAATCAATGGTAAAAACCTTTCCAGAGCCTCACTGGAAATCCCGTCCGGGCCAGAAGCCATGATGCTCTTCAGGGTGAGAACGGAGGGTTCCAACTCCTCAAGAGAAAAGAGCGGAACGTCCTCCACCCGTTCCAAGTCAACCATCGATCGCTGTGGATGTTCAGGAAACAGGGCAGTGATGATCCTCTCAGGGTCGCGCTCTCCATGATTAAAAGTGGAGAGTGGGTGCCGAATTTCTGGGTCACAACTTTGTAACCAAACTCCATGGTTTAGAATCGACTTTATACTAAAGTTTCCTTCAGGTGTTCGCCTTGCTTATGTTGATTGCCCGGTGGAGAGACTCTATCGCAGCCTTTTAGGCCTCCAACTTACGAAATCTGTCTGCGGGAATTCTCGCTCTAGTGGCGGCACGTTTGGCTCGAAAGCGTGTTCTTCTGACCTCTTCAGTCCACCAGTAGACGTTTTGCAGACCGAAACATTAAGCTCCATCATGGATGTGACCAATGCCTCGGCGCCAGCCTCGCCACGAGACATTGCTTTCTGCGCTCCCCGAGACATGACCTCGGTGAACTTGACCACGTCAATTTTATTGGCGTGACCCTTCCCAAGATGCAGAAATTTTATGTCATGAATGTATGTAAAAAAACAATATATGAGTGACTACTACCCGTGTAATCCTCCACCAACCTCCAGCTACAGATCCTCGACAAAAGCAACTCAGACGCGAAGGGTCAGGGATCGTGCCTATCTGCCCGGGGTGCCGGAAAGTAGGCGGAAAGTAGCCCTGGTTGAGGACGTGGAGCCCGGCTCTTTTGATTAAATCTAAGATGCAGTTCCCCCAAGAATTGGTAGAGGGCATTGCCTACACGACGGCCCTACACGGTTGAAATCGCCGCCAACGACGACGTACCCAGTGGAGCTGAGCACGCTCTCTTCCATGCGGTCGTTTTTGTCGCGGAAGTCTTGGATGGCCTCGTTTGGGGTGGGGTAGCAACTGAAGAGAGTTACATTCCTACACTTTGTCCACACGAATCCTCGGCCGCTTCACAAGACCTCCTGTGATTTGCGCGCCCAGAAGGCAGCAGTACTTAGACTGTCTGGGATCCAAGAGTTCGGGTCACTGTCCCGATTTAAAATGATTTAAAGATGACCTGCTCCACATTATCTCTGAATAGTGGCCTGGAGGACACGAATTACTATCCTCTGCCTTTTGCATATTCAAGTGCGGCTCTAAAAACACCGCACTGACTGACCAGAACCGGGTAAGTGACCAAGAGCATTCCCAGCGGAACCAGTCTCCTTGCAGAGGAAACAGGAGAGATTCGAGGTGCAGTCCTTTTTCTTGTGACCTTGGCCTCCGCACCGGAGGCAGTTACCAAACGCAAGACACCGGAAGCATCGTTGCACGATCACACTCGGTTTGTGTCTGCAACTCACCCACCCGACTCTCAGGTGCTGGAGGCTAAGCAGCTTGTTAGTATGCTTTTCGCCCAATTCGGTGACTGACAATCGCTGGTGGCTTCGATGTGGTTTTGTCAGACCTTGAGACCTCCTCTTTCCCCCGGTAGTTCTTGGAGCGCCTTCTTTAACCCCCAAATCACCTCGTCCACTGTGGAGAGATCGTCGATATCTCGAATCTGCACCTAAGATTTTGGTTCAAGGGCTTGAATTAAGCCCTTGTCACCAAGAGCGGTTTTGAGGGAAGCAGCAAACCGTCCTCATTTCGAGGATGACATCCCCGTTATTGGTTTTTCGGATGGACTTAATCATGGTCTCTGTCTCTTTCAGATTGGCCTAAGTTTTAATGTCTCCTAGGACACCGGCGAAAGATCGCCACCCTAAGGGCTTGATAAAAATTGCTTCAGCCGTAGGCTTCGTGGGCCTGGGTCATGCAGGCTCCAAGGCAGGTTTGCCAGGGTCCTACCTGACCAAGTGAGAGACCTGGGCCTTCTATCCTTTTCCAGGCGTCTTCTTTGAGGCAGCCTTCGCACGTTTTGGATTCCTCCTCCCCTTTTTGACGGGCGTCCCTCCCTGTTTCCCAAAGGTGTTTTCGGAGCGGACTTCCGCGATTCAAGAGGTGTCAATGGGATTGACAATGTGGTCGGATGATCGGTTCCGCTGATGCAGGAAATGAGCATAAAATGATGCCGGAGCGGAAGCAGCTACCAGAGGACAAACAGAAGCCAGGACGGAAGCAGCAGCTGGAAAAGTTTCAGTCTGCGTGTGGGCAGAAAAGAAAACTTTTTTCGGCGCCGGTCCCGATTCCCTAAACTCACGGCATCCCGACAAAGAACCTCTCCGCCGCTTCGGTCACATTCTGGCTTGAGTTTGAGACTCGCCCAGGTGGGTTTAAGCTTGTGGCGAAGCAGAGATGACCCGGTACATGACGTCACGCTCCTCCTTCACCACCTTCAGCGTGATCCACCGCATTCCTCGATTTCACTAAGTAAATCATCGAATTTCATAATTCCTTCCTTTATCGACTTGTGGCGTTCTTTTGAATAAGGAGAAGCTTGGACATCTCCTTCAAAATAACTTTTATTTTTTCATTTACTGGTCCTCCTCCTAGTTAGCCGATGCTAGTTTTCCTAGTTCCAGCAGGACGATTCCTGCTGCTGCCTAAGCATTTCTTGCTCGAATGCCGCACGAAGAGCGCTCTTTCTAGCAGTTATTATTCTCCACGGATTCGGACGACGATCCGGCGTCTTTAACAGCCTTGAACGGCATTGGCGGAGGGGTCCCCTCGTCGGCGTCCCAGTCGTCAAGGTCGGGGACCTTTGTACAACTGAGATGCCTCTAAAAGAAGTACGCTCATTCTCCTTTCCAACATTCGAAAGATGGCGAGCTAAGACTTCCAAGATGGGAAGAAAGTTCTTAGCCCTGGAAAGACTGTGAGTAGTGTCTCACAGTTTGGCTTAGGTACCCTGGGTTCACCAAAAACGCCCGTACAGTGGTAAGCCCCACTGCCCCTGAGGGTAAAAATATATAGTGTATGTGTGGTATTTACATCAATAGTAAAAATTATATTATTAATAAATAAATAAAAAAAATTAATAATTTTACATAAAAATTTAAGAGAGAAGTAGAGCTCATTTACAAATGCCTAATAGCTGAAACATTGACAATTGTATTTAACATGAGCTGTTTGGATATGTTAAACCCCTGCCGAGTGTGTTGGCTTAGAGCAGTAGTCGTTTACATAGGATAATTCGTGTGAAGCGCAGCTGCTACAAACCCGTTTTGAGGCTGTAATAATATGTTATCCTAATAATGATGTTGAAAACTATAACTATCTATTCCATAGTTTTACTGTAGTATTTTATATCCAATAGTGGTGTTCAACTGTCAACTCTATAGTGAAATTTTAGAGTACTAAGTAATTTTCTGTTGATTTGTTTTATTAAATTAGTCGTTATTGTGGATTGCTTCTAATGAAATAATTAATGTATGACATCTTAGGTGTCTAATACTATTTTATGCATTGTTTATAAAAAGAAGATATGTGTTACATTTTATTAAGGGGTATATCACATAAATGAGTGTATAAATAGTTGGAGAATGCCACGGTTTACACTCACAAACAATTAGTAGAATTTTTTATTAATTTAAAGCAATCTATTACGTGTGCGAAACGGATACACGAGATACTGTGAATACCCCGTCACAGACGACCTGTGCACTCATCGAATTTTAAAAAGATCTTATTCTTTTTGTTCAAAAAACAAAACGTTTGGTGATATTGTTATTAATTATGCCCACAGAAATTGTTACATGATTTATTTCACTATATTATATTTTTTATTATTTTATTTATATTTTTTAAGGAACGCAGTAGAAAACAATTCATAGGCAAAGCTAAAAAGTATGGTCTGTTTACTAATCTCAAAACATAAAACATTAGAAATATTACATATGAAAGAAGTTAAAATCTTCCTCAAAGGCATAGTATAAATATTGCAAAGTACGATTTGAGAAATTATTAAAGAAAATAATTTTTAAAGGCGCATTGACACTTCCCTAAAACAATTGTTGTATATATCTATCTAACTGAAGCCCTCTACAGGGTACAGGTGTCACTAAACTCTCTGGCCTCTTAAGGTATTATTCCTGACCTAAAGAAAAGTCAAAAACACATATTAAAATTTTTTTAACTCCATCGTTAACCATTCAGCCGTCATTTTGTATTTTCAAAGATAAATCTTTATTTAAGAACGGTTCAGTGTAATAAGTAAAAACTTGGTATAAAGATTTCTGATACAAAGGTCTAATTGTGGAAAAATAATCAATTTTTACATCTCATATTTTTTAATGCGGGCTGTTTAAAATCTTTAACTTAAAATTGCACAAATGTTTACTGAAAACATTGACAGAAAGGGGCGAAAGGAGGGGCAAATTTACTGAAAACACTGTCGAGACGTGGGTTAATATTAGGAAGTAGAAAATATTATGTTATTATGTGTTTTTTATATTTAATTCAAAATATGACGATGGAAAGTTTATGGAAATCAGTTTATAAATAAGCCAGATAGAGCGACTTAGGCTAGTCACGGCCTAAGTACTGCTTCCCCGCGAGCATTTGAGACCCATTGTTGAGCTGGCCCAACGAGTGCGCTTTTCACCCAGCAACCCACTCAAATGCGGAACTCTTTGTATTTAAACCGCGCTATCTCGCTTATTTATGAACAGATTTCCTTAGTTATTAGATAGTATGATATAGGGTTAAATTCTCTAATAACTACACAATTACATAAATTTAGCTACCTTATGTCTTTTTGATGAAATTTAATGTTAAATATTTTAAACAGCCAACACTTTGAAACTATGAATTTAAAAGATATTATTTTTCTTCAGTTAGACCTTTACCTTACAATGTAGTATACAAAATTTCAACTTATTACAACAAACGGTTATTAAACTAAAAATTATTCATTAAAAATACAAAATGGTGGCTGTGTGGTTCTTTATGGAGTTTTGTAAATTTTAAATGCGATGTTGACTATTGAAAAAACTCATCTATAGTGTGATACAGTGGAATTCGGATAGGCATTTTCAATCAATATAATTTAATTTTTTATGTAAAAGAATATACTACAGTGCAACAAAGAACTCCTACACGTGAGATATATTTATGAATTGTATTAATTTCTGTTATTCTAAATAAGTTAAGTTTCTTAAAAAAAATTAATCTCGCTTCACGATTAAAATCCAGCAATCATAAAAGTTATAAAAAAAGAATTCAGCTAATCAAGTGCACACACTCTTACTCTCTCGCTCCCCCCCCTCTCTCTCTCCCGATTATTTTACATTAAAATATAATAAGATATAGCATGTAGGTTTACTGTTCTGGGTGAGTTTGAACAAATTAAGGTTACTCCGTGACGACGTGACGGTCGGTGCGTCGTCGTCAGGCCTGCTACCCGTGTGGCGACAGCTCCAATGGGAAATCAAAATCATCAATGATTGCAATCGTTCGATGTATTACAACGTTATGGCATGGAAAACGCACTTTAAATGCAAATTTATCAGTAATATTCCAAACTTTTGAGCACTTGTTCGATTCAAATTAGTTTTTTTTAATTTTTTTTATTTTCGGTATTAAAATATAATGTTACCTAGTATCAAATGATTACTCATTGCTAAATTCAAATAATAAAAAAATTATACTTCGGTTTATTATATAAAACCTTTCCAGATTATCAACAAATCTACAATAAAGTTAAACAGACCTGACAATTCATAAACAATAACATGGTAAAATTTAGCTGTAATGGCTCGGTGTATCCGTGTGCTCATGGCTTTCGCGAAAAGAGGATGGGAAGTGGGGAGGGTTGGGATTACTTTTCTAAAAACATCGAGCTGTTGTATCTAGGTCGTCATCAAGATCCAAAAATGATCTATACGATCTGAGGCAAAACGTGAATAAAGTCAATAATTTTAGAATATATTTATCGAAAGCCATGAGCATAGATACACCGAGCCATCTGTACTTTAGGGGTTAAATTGTAAACTGAATTTGATTATTCAATAAATATATTTTATTAAACACTGTTAATTTCCTGTGGTCTAGATAATAATCACACGTTATATATTAATCACATATTTAATGTTTACTGTTATTGTTTTTGTTTTTAGAGTTTAACAACTATGTATAAGAGTTACTTTGTAGTTTGAATAAAGCAATTTGTTTGTCATATTAATAGAATTAATTATTTTACAACATGGTGGCAGCGTATAAGAACCATTAGATATTTATATTTGTTAGATAATTCATACTGTATCAATGGCAGATTCAGAAGAAACAGACAAATTTAGATCAAGTAGAAGGAAAAACAAGTAAACTTTCTTATCATATCTATGGGCAAAGATAGTGAAAATGTATTATTGGCTGCAGGTATAACTGATGAAGACGAAAAAGACTATGATAAGACAGTAAAGAAACTTACTAGTTACTTCAGTCCAAAAGTAAATATCGTTTATGAAAGTGCAAAATTCAATATGAGAGTTCAAAGAGACAATGAAACTGTGTCTAGCCAATGTCTAGCTTAATAACAGACGTGCATACACTTGCTTCGACATGTGGTTTTAAAGATCTAAGAGAAAGTCTTACTAGGGATAAACTCATTGTTGGGATAAAAGATAAAGTGCTTCCAGAACAATTGCAAATGTTGCCAGACCTAAAACTTCAGGAAACAATAAATAGATTGAAACAAAGTGAAATGATAAAAAGACAACAAACCAGCATGGCTAATAAGCTACCTGAGAAAGAGCTATGTTAAGAAGTTGATCGTATTAAGAGTAATACAAAACAAGGTAAGTAAAAAAACCAGTAGAACCAACCTGGACAACGTAGACAACCTGGCTAAGGTGCCTTCGCCTTAGCCTTCTGAGCTATCACGGCCGGCAGCCTAGGCAAGAGAATTAAGGTTTTGAACGGTGCGAGCCCCTGGTGGGGAAGACTGTAGGCCGTTAATGAATGAGTTTGCTTCGAGAGCGGAACACTAAGCCGCTGCATTTTATTTAAAGGAAAAACTTGAGCTAATACGGGTAATATTAATTGATATTACAGCAATATCAATTAATAACTATAATATAAAATAAGCTATAATATAATTATAGCAATATCAGTATGATTTGTGCTTGAAAATTGAAAATGCCAATTTTTACAGAACTTGAATGCAATGATGACACAGACAGTGACACAGATCAGTTAAATGAAGGAGTTGATTTTGAGCTTAAACCATCACTAACAGAGCAAGGTGAGTAACCCTTTTAAGAGTTGCACCACCAGGTCAGGATTGGAAGTGAGCGGGAATCGAACCCGCGCCGTCGTAGACATCCTGGCCTAGGAGGTTTTATACGAGGTTTTATAGGTTTTATACTCTTATAATAAGCTAATATATACTATATTTAAAATTAACTTATTTGTAACCAATCAACTCTTATTATAGTATCAAATTAGTTTTAGTGTTCTGAACAGGAACATTAAAGTTATTGATGCTTATTATTACAAAACGATTTTGTCATATCCTCTAATTATTGGTAAAATAATAAATAAGAACTACAAAATAACACTTTATTTTTGTGTGAATGTAGAACAGAACAACAATAACATATGATTATCTCATTCAATATAAGAAATTATCCACTGAAGTGGCTAAATAGTTTTTACTATTACACTCGTCCCCTTTTTATTAGACAAGTGTTATTGATCAAACAAAATAGAATTAATTAAAACTTTGACACACAACACTGTTTTGAACTATTCAACAATGAAATGTATTTCAAAAATACTGCAACCTTGTCGGTTTGTGTATGGTTCGATAAGATCTTCTAAGATTCTGATTTGATCTTTGTCCTTCACTTTTTTTATTGTTTACACCTTCTGATTTTGCTCCGTTACTCTCTGATTCTTCTTCCCCTTTCAATGAATGTGATTTTAGATGATCTGCATGACAAAATCGGGTTTTCCCTGAAACACTAACTAGATATGTAACTGGGCTTCTTTGAGAAATTATTTTGCCAGGTAACCAAGAGACTTTTTCGTTTCGAACAGTTTTCACTAATACTTTTTGACCGTCCTTAAAATATCTACTTTGTCCTCGAAGTCTGTCTGACGCTTCTTTTTGTCGTTCTCTCTTTTCTTGAACTGCATCAATCAAATTAGGTTTTAGACAAGTTAACTTGGTTCTACGTTTCCAGTTTAAAAACATCTCTGCCGGAGTCATACATGTCGCTGTTGAGGGCGTGTTTCTGTAAGAAAATAGAAAGTTGTCCAGTTTGTGCTGTAACGGAAGGTTGTGAGAACGTAAATTTTCCTCTAATACTTGACGAACCAAATTTTTCTTGACAATCTGGACGCAACGTTCTGCAGCTCCATTAGATTCAGCATGGTAGGGTGGTGTCAGGGTAAATTTCACATTAATTTTCTGGAGAAACTCTCGAAACTCGTAGCTACTGAAACGTGTTCCATTATCAGTTACTACCTCCTCTGGCAGGCCAAATGATGAAAATAACGTTCGCAGACGTTCAATAGTTTTCGCCGAAGTGGTAGATCTCATGATAAAAACTTCAAGCCATTTTGAATAACTGTCCACCACGATTAACAGTTGTTCATGGGTACTGGGTTCCTGGGCATAATCAATATGCACACGCTGCCAACGACGAGAAGCTAATGGCCACTGCTGTAGAGGTATTCTAGGTTCTGAATTTCTAGTATACTGGCACACATTACATTCTGCAACTGTCTGTTCAATAGATTGATCTATTCCTGGCCACCACACGTAGCTTCTAGCCAACATTTTCATTCGAGTGATGCCAGGGTGTTGCTCGTGTAGCATTTTTAACACCAGAGGTTGCAGCCTTTTAGGAATGTTTACTCGTGCACCCCAGAGAATACAATTTTGATCCACCGAAAGTTCATCCTTTTTCCTTAGAAATATCTTCAACTCCGAATCAGTAACTTCTCTCCAACCATACATCACAAAATCCTTTACTTTGGATAAAATTATGTCCCTATCAGTACATCTTCCAATATCTAAAGATATAATAAGTGAAGATTCACCTGCTGTACAGAAATCATTCATAACGTTAATGCATTGCTCCACATGAGAAATGTAATTAGCTTCTAATTCCACGGCTCAAAATCTGGCATTGGAAGACGTGACAATGCGTCAGCATGAGGTACATCAGCTCCCTTTCGATAACGAACTTCCAAATCATAAGCCGATAGTATCAAAGCCCATCTTTGAAGACGAGCAGCCGCTAAACTAGGAATACCTTTCTTAGAAAAAAAAAATTGCCGCAAAAGGCTGGTGATCTGTTTGTAAAATAATATTCTTTCTACCATACAAGTATTTGTGGACCTTCTTTACACCAAAAATCAAAGCCAATGCTTCCCTGTGTAACTGTGAGTAGTTTTTCTCACTAGAACTGAGAGTCTTTGAAGCAAAAGCGATTGGTCTCTCTTGACCATCAATCAGATGTGACAAGACAGCTGCTACACCTCTCGGGCTCGCGTCACATGTCAAAACTATAGGTTTGTTTACGTCGTAGTGAACTAGTAAACTAGACTTCAAAACCCAATGTTTACTTTCTTTGAAAACCTTAGAACATTCATTAGACCAAATCCAAGGAACATCTTTATGCAATAAATCATAAAAACAACTTACCTAGATGACAAGTTAGGAATAAATGCATGGTAATAAATTATCAATCCCAAGTAGGCTCTTAGCTCATCCTTATTAGTTGGTTCCGGAGCTTCCTTCAATGCAGCTAGGGTACTCTCTTGCGGACGTACGCCCTCAGCTGAAATGACATGTCCTAGATATTCTATGGATGGTTTCAAAAACTTACATTTTGCCTCGTTTACTTTTACACCATATTCTTCTAAGCGCTGAAGAACCATCTCCAGCCTGTGAAGCCCCTCTTCCCTTGAAGAAGCTCCAATTAATACGTCATCCGAATAAGCGACCGTTCCTGGAATTCCACTTAAAATCCTGTCAATAGCAGCTTGAAACAAAGCTGGGCTTGATGATAGCCCAAAAGGTAATCGTTTAAGACGTACTAACCCTTTATGTGTGGACAACTTTAGCAAATGTTGAGCTTGTTGTTGCTTACAAAACTTAGGCACTGAAGTGTTCTTTTGTAGTTCTTATTTATTATTTTACCAATAATTAGAGGATATGACACTGCCGCAGTCTAAAGCCGCTTGAAAAGAGAGAAGTAGGAAATGTTTATGAAGTGAGTATATAGATTAGCCTGGAAAATATGTCTAAAGGGAGTATTGGACAGTTGCATGAGTTCAACCCACAGAAAGAAGCAATTGATGCTTACTTATTACGGGTAAAACACTATTTCAAGGCCAATAGTGTAAAGGAAGACAACAAAGTATCTGTACTTATTACTGTAATTGGGTCTAAAGTTTTGGCTACTCTTTCAGATATTATTTCTCCTGAAGCGGTGGACGGTAAAACCTATGATGAATTGGCAACTATATTGCAAGAGCATTATGCTCCAAAAAGGCTAGTAGTAGCAGAAAGATACGTCTTTTACAGTAGAAAGCAGAAACCGGGAGAGTCAATTTCTGAGTTTGTAATTACCATTAAGCACTTGGCTAGCACTTGTAAGTTTGGCACTTTTCTTAAGGATGCTTTGCGAGATAAGTTGGTTTCGGGTATTAGTAATGAAAATATTAGGCAAAAACTGTTGTCAGATGAAAAGGATTTCGAAGACTATAACTGGCTGGGTAGCTGAGTGGTTATAGTGCTCGCCTTGAATCCAAAGGTTGCCGGTTCGATCCTGAGAAAGGTTAGTAGCTTTTTAAAGGTTCGATTCCGGACCCAGTTGCCATTTGTCATTGGGCTATTAATTAATGATGCTTTCTAACAACTGGTCGATGTTAGATAGTAACAAGACTGGGGTTTGGACCGTTCCCCGTCAAAACGTTAAAAAATGCCACTGGCGTAGAAACACTCAAAACACTCAAAATAAAAGAGACTTATTCAATAGCGTTAAGACTTGAACAAGCTGAAAAACAATCCGATGTGTTTGGTCCATCTAACAGCGAAGTAGCTAAACTAAATGATCATGGTCGGGTTAAAAAGGACTTTCAGGGGACAAACAGAATTGTAAATATTAATAATAAATCAAATGTTAAAAATAACTCGTTACAGGGTCAATTTTGCTGGCGTTGTGGGTCAGGAGACCACCTTGCATCTTCATGTAGGTACGCTTCGTTTAAGTGTCAGTACCAGGAGGACCGAGCGTTGCTCGGTGAAATATTAGTAAATTTAAATATCAGAACATAAACAGCTGTTACATTTCTTTTTGAAGTTCTGAATGTACTTCTTGTTTATATGTTGTTAATTCGTTGCCAACATGGCAACCCATAAGCCCAATGTTAAAATTTTGTAATTTTAAACTTTAATTTTTAGCAAAATTAGATTTTCCCTGGGGGCGAGACCCATCTCAATCGTATTTTTAAGGTAAAACTAAGTTTATTCCAAAATTTGAAGGAAATCGTCGGAGCCGTTTTTGAGATAATTGTGCAAGCAAGCAAGCAAACAAGCAAACAAGCAAACATTGCTCGTATAAGAGTATAGGATATCCTCTAATTATTGGTAAAACAATAAATAAGAACTACAAAAGAACACTTCTTTATTTTTGTGTGAATGTAGAACAGAACAACAATAACATATGATTATCTCATTCAATATAAGAAATTATCCACTGAAGTGGCTAAATAGTTTTTACTATTACAGATTTTTACATAGCAAACTAGTTTAAACCAAAGAGGATGGTAATGCTTTCAAACTGTTTAATCAGTTTAATATTCTTGACAGTATACAATGTCATGCACCGACAGTTGATAGGTTTGATTCTTTAGAAGTGTTTGCTGAATTTCTTTTACGTTTCGCTGCTTCCAGTTACTTCTCTCTTGACAAAGAATTCTCTTCAATGCACGTTATGTTATTGAAATAATACACGTTTGCTTAGTTATTTATAGTTTTAAGATTAATTGTTAATACTATATTTATGTCCAGCGATTCTTGTTTTTAAAGGTAGTGATGTCTGCCCATAGTAAACTTTATTGCACTTACAAGGGATCTTATATACAATATTTTTTTTGTGTTTCAACCCATGTGGCATATTTTTTGTGTTTTGATGGGAACGGTTCAAACCTCGGTCTTGAGACCAAACTCCATGCATGCATGACATCCATAGCGGGCTGTGGCACGGTAGTCACACTGGCATGGCGCCGTGCTGGGGCTGGGGCTCAGATGTATGCTGGGGGTCGGTCTTGCACTCAAGGGTCTAGGTATTCTTTATGGTAGATGAAGGGAGAGCAATTATGGGGATTGTGTGGGAAGTAACAGTTTTGGAAACGTTTAGGAACATTTCTCATGAGTACATTAACACTTCTACACATTTTGTTCCGTCTTACTAGGAAATAACTTTATTGATGCCACAATTATTTTAACTGTGTTGCGTATTTTTTTCATTGATGGTTGCGGAGATAAACGAATAAGAAATTTTTTGAAAACTGTGAAAGTTGATAATGTTTACATTGTCATGTCTTGCCCCCTATTTCTATGCGAGAAGAACTTGTCAATATACTTTACCAAGATAAAGGAGTATGTGTGTGTTCGAAATTAAATTGAAGGGATGTAACATTATAACCTTTGAATACCAAAGTGTCCAAAACCTGTTGGATGTAAAAGATTTTGTATTGTACCGATTACAAATAAAAAAAGTTTTAGATTATTTTCTGTGCTACATACAATAAATATCATAGCTAAAAGATCTGTGTACAACAAAGTACAACATCCTAGATTATCTCTACCGTTCAAGAGGACAAAGTCCACAAATGAGTGGATGTAATGGTCTCAAACAAAGTTACGTTTAGTGTGGTCCAAGTGGAGCGAGGCTTTGTGCAGTAGCTATGGCATTGCTTGTGGGATAATTGAAGCAGGAAAATATAATATAAACTTGTTGTTTATTGCAAAGTATTCAAATTTGTTCAGTTTTTTTTGTTTGCTATAAATTATGGTAAAAAATCTAATCTTTATCATGAAGATACCAGTCGTATAAAACTCATTTTTATTCTTTAGCATTAAAAACATGATATACGTAAAGAGATCCATTTCGGCTCAACACTGGGATTGACTATCCAATTATGCAGGACCGTTTTGTTGATAAAAGATAATAGGAGCGCACTGACCGAAAAAATTGCTTGTCTCTTTAAAGGTTGCAGTCTTGATTTATTACATTTTAAAGACAATCCGTAAACGAAATTGCATGAACGTGACAAAAATTGTTTCATATTGGTGGCTCATGGTCTATAGGCACTGGCCAGTCCAACACGCTTCTTTTGAGTTTTAATTTAATCCTTCTGCTAATATAGTTCATCTTGATGTAACTATTTATCTTATTGGCCTAATTTATACATTTAAAAATTTATCAAGTCTATGACACTCTTTTTTAATAACATTCAATAGCAATATATACCATCGGGAAAATATTCAACCAAGCGTCCTGAATATAAAATTCAAGCATCCTACGGTGATATTTTGGGACCTAATAAGGATATACGGTACTAATAAAGAATATCTAACAAACATTTCAAGTCTGTAGCTCAAGTTGTTTTTGAAGTGTATCACTTTTTGTGTTTGAAAACGCGAAAAAACCTAACTTTTGGGAATCGTGCGTTGAAATACAAAACGGGCATATGCATTAGATGGGCAATGCTCTAATTATATGCTATTCCATACAATGTGATTTAAAAGTCCCGGAACGGATGTGATATATGATTTTTACCATTGTAGATAAAGTAATGAGACTAGGTTTATCAATGATAGCCATAAATGTCAACTCTTTTAACATATTATAAATCTTTGTCCATTAAGGGGACGAGGAGTCAGACAAAACTCTTAAATAGCAGCATAGGTCGAGATTGGTATCACATTTTAAAGGTCTCACTTAGCAGAGTTCAATGCCCTAAACTATCCGTCAAATGAATGACCGACATGGAAATGGCAGGCAAACAAAGTTTCCATTAACATCATACGGGAAAAAAACAAAATTGAATAACTGCCTTAATACTCTGCCGTTTAACGTTGGATTTGAGAATTATTACTCCATATACAAAGACGTTGAAGATAATCTATGATTAGACAAAGCCTAAGCAAATTTCTGAAAGTCATCCAAGAGCGACATCTCTTAAAGGGTGTTTCAATTGAAACTTTTTTGGCCTCTGTTATATCATACATCATTTTAAACGTATCTGCATTTATAGTATTAAGCTATTAAACCCGACGTCAAAAGATTGAGCAATAAGAGAGTTATTGAATTTTAAAGACTAACCCGTGTCTTTTTTATGGGAACTTTGTATGCCTACCATTTCCGTCTCGGTCATCCATTTAAAGTCTAGTTGGTGTTTAATTGGGTCCTTTAATTTAATACCTAAATTGACCTATGTTGCTATCTAAGAATTTTGTCCGACTCCTTTTGGGCTGTCCCCTTATGGAAAAAAGTGGCAATAGCTTAAAAGAGTAGACATTTTTATCTACTATTGACATACCAAGTGTCATTACTGTATCTCTATTGGTAAAAAATATATTTCATAGTATCGGGACTTTTCAATCACACTGTATATAGTTTTTCTTAAAGAGGACATCTTAAGGAATTATAAAAAAGGAATAAATAAATTTACATAATCATTTTCTCAGCTATTTTCAGCGTGAATAATCCCTATTTTAAAGAGAAATCTGACAAAATTTTAAATCAAAAATAGGTTTTCAGGGAAAACTGCTTGGGATATGTTATTTTTTTTATTATTTTGGTTTGTTTTAAGATAAGTCTATTCAAAGTCACAGTTCCTTCCATATTACCGTCCGTTTAAAAAGTGAGAGGTAAAAGTAGGAAATCAATAAAAAAAGGAAATAATTCAGTCAACGATAGGCCTAGAAGATTAACAGAAGCAATTTTTGACTAGACTAATAAACCTAATACCAATAAGTTTAGAAATTGTCTGCCAACAATACACTGAAGGGATGTTTGTTGTAGAGCTATATAAACTAAATGTTTCTCGGCTGTACGAGAGTAAATAGTTGATGACGCGGCGAATCGGCCAATCCTCAATCTGACCCTCGAGAAGTAACCTCATTCTCTTACCTCCCTTTTCTCTTTATATTTCCCAAAATTCAATAATTGATTTTCCTACCCTTCAAATATTTAGAACCGGACCAAAGAGCATCCTAGAATAAATACATTACGGTAGTATTCATTGATTCAGTAAGAAAAATGTAGTCATACTTGCTGATAACATAAAAACAAAATCGTAATACTGTATAACTCCTTTGTATTTTAATTGTATTTTATGGAGAAAACTGAAATAGTTCAACGTGATATGTCAAGTGTTTACTCTTTTTGTAGGCCTAATATTTAACTCTATTTTGTTATGAAAAAGAAATTCTGTATCATTTTATTCTTAACCAAACAAACGTACAGGGATTTCAATAGTTCCCGGAAATGTATTTTTGAATGTTCTCTTATGTATTATTTGAAACGAATAATTTAATGAGTATTTCACTTTAGTTACAAACAAATACAAGCAATTATTTCTGGTTGGATAAGAACTAACCAGCCATTATTCATTCAACCACAGTGTTTAACAATTTCAGTGCACTTTAGTGATTTAGTCGGACTATACATGCTATTGCTAAAATGTCACGTTTAGTTCTAAATAATTTACACCAGACCAATTATAATTTTCAATAAAATTTGATTCTTGAGAGTTTAGAGTTAATGATTATTGTGCTAATCATCTTTATCCTGTAAAAAATTCTAGTTGTGCAGTTGGTTTTATAAAAATGTTTAACAAGACTCTTTTTCCTTATTCTTGTAACACTGCGTGTCAAAAGTTAAGTTTGTGAAACCATCATTTTTTATTTGATTCCACAGAAATTGAGCTTAATTAAAGAAAAGTACAGCCACAACAGTATAATTTTTGCCAATAAGTACGTGGTAGTAATAATTAAGTAAGGAATAGAATATTATTTAATATATAAGATAAGGTTTAATTGTGTGTGAAATATCTGTCATGTTTTTAAAAATATAAGGATAATATTTAGTGGTTTGACTAGTTTATCATAAACAGACAATAGTGTTTATTTTTTATAAAATTAATAATGCAATTTTAGTATTTCAGTTCAATTTCACAAACTGCATTAAAAATTTATAAAAGTATATTATTACCTTGGGTTAAGTAGTAAACCTTTGTTAAGTGTAATTCCTCGAGTTGGTTTTCAAAGTTCACCAAGACGACTTTTTACGAACAGTAATTGAAAGCTAAGAGTTGAGTTTACAAGTAAACTGTTTGTCATTACACTAAAGAGAACACCTTGTGTTTCAAAGCTTTAAGTTTTTCCACTATGTTTAACTGGAATATCATCTGAAATCTAATGGTTTGAACGAACCTTTAGATTTTAATTCTCAGGTTTCTGCGACAAGGTCAACAATTTATTCTCCTTGGTAAATATGGTATAGCCTGAGAACATAAAAGTAGGGTTCTGGCGTAAGGCGGGGAAAATTTGCATGGTAATGGACTTACCCCATAAATTTTTTACAAAAGCCTCACCCCCCCAACGCATTTGTAGGCGTGTTTGGCCGATCATTCATTTTTATAAGGTTTTTTGCATATTAATGTGCCGTCGCAGCTGCTGACCACCTACTACGTACACCGCTAAAACGCAGTGCAGCAGACAAACTTCATAACACTGTGTGTTACGTAGCTACTTTTATAATTTTGTTTTTGTACTTTTTATTGTTCATTATTTATTCCTTTTTATTTTACAGTACTTACAATTCAAACTTAAATTATGGATTGAAGGTTTTACAGTAATTTATATAAATCTTCTTCTTCTGGTTCTGGAATTCCCGTCAGTAAATGACAGTTTTTATGCAGCTCTTTGACGACTCTTCCACTACTCACTACGAAGCGATGATCAAAATACTATTCACTAAATTGTATAAACACTTGGTTGAGTTTTTCATTTCGCTCTTGTAATCATTTGCCATGTGATTGTTTTCTTTCTTCTAATAAAAATGAGTACTCAACAAACACCAATATTTTAATTTTCCTTTAATTGGTAAGTTGTTAGTTTAAGTTGAAGTCAAATATTGATTTCAATACTTTTTAATTTTAATCAGTCTCGTTATTACATTAATATCAAAGAAAAAAGAGTCTTAGTCATTGTAATTATTTATGAAGACTCATTAAACTTAAATTTTCTTAAAAATGTGCAAAGAGTCTAATATCATGATCATTGTAAATTATGTACATCTTTATGCCAACTAGTCCTTACATTTAAATACTTTTTTCAAAGTAAAAAGATTCTACTAACTTAGTATTTTAAGAGTCAAAAGATTCTGATAGTGAATGAATGATCTAAAGACTATGTTGGGAAATACGAAATAAAAATAACAATGTCAATACTAAAAATAAATGACTATATTTATTGAAAAAAGTTGAAGCTAATTTTAAATGTTTTTCAAAATTAAATAATAAATTAGCCAATAAAGTGAATTTGATTCATTAATAAACTTTGAAATATAAGTAAATGAAATGTCCATTTATCACAGCCCTAAGTACCGAACAGTACTTGCACTCTTCGAGCTTCTTTCGCAAATGAAAGTTTTGATCGTATCCATGTAGATAAACTACATTAAATGTGTATGGTTTTCAGACTAGTCCACATTCAACGTAAGTGGTGTAGTAAATAGGCACAATGTTTAAATTTGGAACAGAGAATAAAAACCAAGAGTTGTCTTAGAACGTGAAAGGAACAGTCCCAAACTTATTGTATGGTGTGGTTTAATGCACAATAGAGTTATAGGCCACTTTTTTTTAACAATCAATGGCTGGAACAACATATTTGGATATGCTTGAACTATACATTTTGCCTCAATCTGAGGAGTTTCATGCTGGGTTATTTTTCAACGAGACGGAGCGGCCACCTCATTGGTTTTTGGATGTTTAACAGTTTCAGCATCTTACAGCCAAGCTTTAAGCCGTTAGCTTTAATTATCTTCAAGCACCTCGCCACTTTTAGGTTAGGTTGGTTTTGAGTTATTTTGTGACGCTGCAGACTTTGATATTTCGTTTATAAACATTATAAATCAGTTTAATATTACGTATTGTTAACACTTACATACGTAGCCTAACACTTAAATAAACACAGTTTGTTTACTTTGAGGTTAACTTAAGAGACGAGCACTGATCATCCGTATGGCTCGAGATCCCGTTAAAACTGTTAATAATTATGTCCATACAATAAGAACTATGTTATTTAAACTTTGCTGGTTATTAACAATTTGAAAATAGCAAGTAAAAAATCTCACTATGCAACTTTTCTTATGGAGAACGTACATATCTATAATATATACAGCCCCATGTGTAACTGACTCACTCACTCACTGATGATATTAAATTCCTGAAGCGACCGTTTAAGATAGAGACTTGAAATTTGGCATGGACATTCCTTGAGATGTTTCAATTTAGGGAAAATCATAAAACTACGATTTTTTTACTTTTAAACTACAAAAAAGGTTAAAAAATATAGATTTGTCGGTAATGTAGTTCAGCCGTGTGAGCGTTTATCACCGTTTGGGTAACGTAGATCACTTTGCACGTTTAGTTCTCGCTTGTGTTTAATTGATCTCTTTCAACTACACCCGTGTTTGATATCTATAATATATACAGCCCCATGTGTAACTGACTCACTCACTCACTGATGATAGGAAAGACCTGAAGCCACTGTTGAAGCTAGACACTTGAAATTTGGCATGGACATTCTTTGAGATGTTTCAATTTAGGGAAAATTATAAAACTACAACTATTTTACTTTTAAACTATAAAAAATCTAAAAAATATAGATTTGTCGGTAAAGTAGTTCAGCCGTATCGGCGTATATCACCGGGTGGTATCGTAGATCACTTTGCAGGTTTAGTTCTCGCTCGTGTTTAAATGATCTCTTTCAACTACACCCGTGTTTGATACTAGCATTGTATGTCTTACAGATATGAACGTCTTTTAATGAATGATTATGTTTTTGAGAATCTTTAACAACTAATGATCATAACAAACAGATATTTAAGTTAGGTTCTCGTTTTGTATTCAATTTATTCTAGATCATTTATTCAAATTCACACTAGAGTATCCTTTCGGCCGAATTTCGCACTACATGAGTTTTGCTGTGAAGCTTGAGCTGTGATCTTAACGAAACATTTTTTTGATTAATTTGTATGATCTCTTTCAACTACACCCGTGTTTGATACTAGCATTGTATTTCTTACAGATATGAAGGTCTTTTTATGAACGATTATGTTTTTGAGAATTTTTAACAACTGATGATCAAAACATATAGGTATTTATGTTAGGTTCTCGTCTTGTATTCAATATATTTTCGATTATTTATTCAAATACACACTAGAGTATCCTTTCGGCCGAATTTCGCACTACATGAATTTTTCTGTGAAGCTTGAGCTGTGATCTTAACGAAACATTTTTTGATTAATTTGTACAATACTTAATAGACAGTTAATTATTATCTTTATGTTTGATTTGTATTCAGTGTCCTATATTAGATTTTTTTACACACTTAAAAATATGATTTTGAGAATGTTCAAATAAGTATTGAACAAAAAGAACCGATTTAAATGTTAGGTTCTCGTTTCATTTTCACCTCATTTTAGATTACTAATTCAAATTCACCCCAGGTTACGCTTTCGGCCGAATTTCGCATTCAATGAATTTACGGTGTAGTTCGAGCCGTGATCTTAACGTAATATACTTCTATTACTTTGTACAATAATTAATAGACAGTTAATTATTATCTTTCTGTTTTATTTATATTCAGTATTTTACATTATATTTCAATACACACTTAAAATATGTTTTTGAGAATGTTTAAATGAGTATTGAACAAAAAGAACGGATTTAAATGTTAGGTTCTCGTTTCATTTTTCCCTTATTTTAGATTACTAATTCAGATTCACCCCAGGTTACACTTTCGGTTAAATTTCGCATTCAATGAATTTACTGTGTAGTTCGTGCCGTGATCTTAGCGTAATATACTTCTATTACTTTGTACAATAATTAATAGACAGTTAATTATTATCTTTCTGTTGTAATTATATTCAGTGTTTGACATTATATTTTAATACACACTTAAAATATGTTTTTGAGAATTTTTAAATGACCTTTGATCAAAACAAACAGGTTTTTATGAATAAATTATTATTTTACAAGTCTCGATTTTATATTCTTATAATTGGTAGTTTGTAGTAGTAGGGTTTTTTTGCGGATCAACCCCGTTTTTATTCTTTCCTATTATTTTGTTTTCATGTTCTTTAATTCTTGTTTTCGCTAATTGATTTGAATGTTATACGCTATTTCAGTGATTTAAACGTTTTTCTTCTATCTCCTGAAATTTACAAGTTTTTATTTGAGTTGGGTGAGGCATGGGATTATGTCAATTTTTCCATAATTGTATCTCTATTTAGTACCAGGTTAACCGAGCCCTGCTGGTTGGTTTTAATTGACTTTTGTTATAGTGTCAATGTAATCAAGCTATTAAATCTACACCAGACTCTTCACAGCTAACAGCTGTTAAAAAACTGCTTAAAATTTATGTTCCTTTATGTTTGTTTACTTTTAGTTGTTATTTCGTTGCCAAAATAGCAACCTATAAGACCAATGTTAAAAATAACGATTTTTAAACTTAAATTTAGACCAACTTCGATTTTTCCTGTGACTGAGGCTGTTTCTAAACTTAATTTTGGGCCAAAACACTCTTAAGCGCAAAGTTTAAGCAAAATCTAAAAGCTACATTTCGAGATCGTGGAACACACATCCCTTCAGACATAGCTCGTATTATATTATAGGATATGATACACAAAATTTATAGAAATTTAAAACTTTATATTTAGCTACCGATCAGAGAAATATTTGTTACCATAACTACTACTATTAAATATAATGATAGCAACAACAACAACTATAACTCTTTTAATTGAAATTTATTTTCAACTAACACAACAACAATCGTCTAATCTAAAGTATATATTTTTACCAGCATAACACCTAAAATATTTACTTAAATAATTATAAATTCACAGCTCAAAACTATTAAACGAATTCTAATTACGAAGGGGTTTTAAAACCGATTCATATGAGTTTTTTTAAAAGCTTTGTTTACTATTAATTGTGAATTTTGTGTATTTGACGGTTTTGTTACTGTCTTGACTGTGCAGTTCTTCCGTGGAAGTAACGTATTTTAAACTCGACTTTTTTATTAATTTACGAATTTAGGGCAACCCCTAGCGGGGGGGGGGTCTAGCCTGTTCGGTACTTGAGACTAAGAGCAATTAACAAATTTGGGGCAACCCTATAAGGGGGCATGGGGGCGGAGCCCCCATCGAGCCGCAGGCGAGTCTATAATATATACAGCCCCATGTGTAACTGACTCACTCACTCACTGATGATAGGAAAGACCTGAAGCCATTGTTGAAGCTAGACACTTGAAATTTGGCATGGACATTCTTTGAGATGTTTCAATTTAGGGAAAATTATAAAACTACAACTATTTTACTTTTAAACTATAAAAAATCTAAAAAAATATAGATTTGTCGGTAAAGTAGTTCAGCCGTATCGGCGTATATCACCGGGTGGTATCGTAGATCACTTTGCAGGTTTAGTTCTCGCTCGTGTTTAAATGATCTCTTTCAACTACACCCGTGTTTGATACTAGCATTGTATGTCTTACAGATATGAACGTCTTTTAATGAATGATTATGTTTTTGAGAATCTTTAACAACTAATGATCATAACAAACAGATATTTAAGTTAGGTTCTCGTTTTGTATTCAATTTATTCTAGATCATTTATTCAAATTCACACTAGAGTATCCTTTCGGCCGAATTTCGCACTACATGAGTTTTGCTGTGAAGCTTGAGCTGTGATCTTAACGAAACATTTTTTGATTAATTTGTATGATCTCTTTCAACTACACCCGTGTTTGATACTAGCATTGTATTTCTTACAGATATGAAGGTCTTTTTATGAACGATTATGTTTTTGAGAATTTTTAACAACTGATGATCAAAACATATAGGTATTTATGTTAGGTTCTCGTCTTGTATTCAATATATTTTCGATTATTTATTCAAATACACACTAGAGTATCCTTTCGGCCGAATTTCGCACTACATGAATTTTTCTGTGAAGCTTGAGCTGTGATCTTAACGAAACATTTTTTGATTAATTTGTACAATACTTAATAGACAGTTAATTATTATCTTTATGTTTGATTTGTATTCAGTGTCCTATATTAGATTTTTTTACACACTTAAAAATATGATTTTGAGAATGTTCAAATAAGTATTGAACAAAAAGAACCGATTTAAATGTTAGGTTCTCGTTTCATTTTCACCTCATTTTAGATTACTAATTCAAATTCACCCCAGGTTACGCTTTCGGCCGAATTTCGCATTCAATGAATTTACGGTGTAGTTCGAGCCGTGATCTTAACGTAATATACTTCTATTACTTTGTACAATAATTAATAGACAGTTAATTATTATCTTTCTGTTTTATTTATATTCAGTATTTTACATTATATTTCAATACACACTTAAAATATGTTTTTGAGAATGTTTAAATGAGTATTGAACAAAAAGAACGGATTTAAATGTTAGGTTCTCGTTTCATTTTTCCTTATTTTAGATTACTAATTCAGATTCACCCCAGGTTACACTTTCGGTTAAATTTCGCATTCAATGAATTTACTGTGTAGTTCGTGCCGTGATCTTAGCGTAATATACTTCTATTACTTTGTACAATAATTAATAGACAGTTAATTATTATCTTTCTGTTGTAATTATATTCAGTGTTTGACATTATATTTTAATACACACTTAAAATATGTTTTTGAGAATTTTTAAATGACCTTTGATCAAAACAAACAGGTTTTTATGAATAAATTATTATTTTACAAGTCTCGATTTTATATTCTTATAATTGGTAGTTTGTAGTAGTAGGGTTTTTTTGCGGATCAACCCCGTTTTTATTCTTTCCTATTATTTTGTTTTCATGTTCTTTAATTCTTGTTTTCGCTAATTGATTTGAATGTTATACGCTATTTCAGTGATTTAAACGTTTTTCTTCTATCTCCTGAAATTTACAAGTTTTTATTTGAGTTGGGTGAGGCATGGGATTATGTCAATTTTTCCATAATTGTATCTCTATTTAGTACCAGGTTAACCGAGCCCTGCTGGTTGGTTTTAATTGACTTTTGTTATAGTGTCAATGTAATCAAGCTATTAAATCTACACCAGACTCTTCACAGCTAACAGCTGTTAAAAAACTGCTTAAAATTTATGTTCCTTTATGTTTGTTTACTTTTAGTTGTTATTTCGTTGCCAAAATAGCAACCTATAAGACCAATGTTAAAAATAACGATTTTTAAACTTAAATTTAGACCAACTTCGATTTTTCCTGTGACTGAGGCTGTTTCTAAACTTAATTTTGGGCCAAAACACTCTTAAGCGCAAAGTTTAAGCAAAATCTAAAAGCTACATTTCGAGATCGTGGAACACACATCCCTTCAGACATAGCTCGTATTATATTATAGGATATGATACACAAAATTTATAGAAATTTAAAACTTTATATTTAGCTACCGATCAGAGAAATATTTGTTACCATAACTACTACTATTAAATATAATGATAGCAACAACAACAACTATAACTCTTTTAATTGAAATTTATTTTCAACTAACACAACAACAATCGTCTAATCTAAAGTATATATTTTTACCAGCATAACACCTAAAATATTTACTTAAATAATTATAAATTCACAGCTCAAAACTATTAAACGAATTCTAATTACGAAGGGGTTTTAAAACCGATTCATATGAGTTTTTTTAAAAGCTTTGTTTACTATTAATTGTGAATTTTGTGTATTTGACGGTTTTGTTACTGTCTTGACTGTGCAGTTCTTCCGTGGAAGTAACGTATTTTAAACTCTACTTTTTTATTAATTTACGAATTTAGGGCAACCCCTAGCGGGGGGGGGGGGGTCTAGCCTGTTCGGTACTTGAGACTAAGAGCAATTAACAAATTTGGGGCAACCCTATAAGGGGGCATGGGGGCGGAGCCCCCATCGAGCCGCAGGCGAGTCTATAATATATACAGCCCCATGTGTAACTGACTCACTCACTCACTGATGATAGGAAAGACCTGAAGCCATTGTTGAAGCTAGACACTTGAAATTTGGCATGGACATTCTTTGAGATGTTTCAATTTAGGGAAAATTATAAAACTACAACTATTTTACTTTTAAACTATAAAAAATCTAAAAAATATATATTTGTCGGTAAAGTAGTTCAGCCGTATCGGCGTATATCACCGGGTGGTATCGTAGATCACTTTGCAGGTTTAGTTCTCGCTCGTGTTTAAATGATCTCTTTCAACTACACCCGTGTTTGATACTAGCATTGTATGTCTTACAGATATGAACGTCTTTTAATGAATGATTATGTTTTTGAGAATCTTTAACAACTAATGATCATAACAAACAGATATTTAAGTTAGGTTCTCGTTTTGTATTCAATTTATTCTAGATCATTTATTCAAATTCACACTAGAGTATCCTTTCGGCCGAATTTCGCACTACATGAGTTTTGCTGTGAAGCTTGAGCTGTGATCTTAACGAAACATTTTTTGATTAATTTGTATGATCTCTTTCAACTACACCCGTGTTTGATACTAGCATTGTATTTCTTACAGATATGAAGGTCTTTTTATGAACGATTATGTTTTTGAGAATTTTTAACAACTGATGATCAAAACATATAGGTATTTATGTTAGGTTCTCGTCTTGTATTCAATATATTTTCGATTATTTATTCAAATACACACTAGAGTATCCTTTCGGCCGAATTTCGCACTACATGAATTTTTCTGTGAAGCTTGAGCTGTGATCTTAACGAAACATTTTTTGATTAATTTGTACAATACTTAATAGACAGTTAATTATTATCTTTATGTTTGATTTGTATTCAGTGTCCTATATTAGATTTTTTTACACACTTAAAAATATGATTTTGAGAATGTTCAAATAAGTATTGAACAAAAAGAACCGATTTAAATGTTAGGTTCTCGTTTCATTTTCACCTCATTTTAGATTACTAATTCAAATTCACCCCAGGTTACGCTTTCGGCCGAATTTCGCATTCAATGAATTTACGGTGTAGTTCGAGCCGTGATCTTAACGTAATATACTTCTATTACTTTGTACAATAATTAATAGACAGTTAATTATTATCTTTCTGTTTTATTTATATTCAGTATTTTACATTATATTTCAATACACACTTAAAATATGTTTTTGAGAATGTTTAAATGAGTATTGAACAAAAAGAACGGATTTAAATGTTAGGTTCTCGTATCATTTTTCCCTTATTTTAGATTACTAATTCAGATTCACCCCAGGTTACACTTTCGGTTAAATTTCGCATTCAATGAATTTACTGTGTAGTTCGTGCCGTGATCTTAGCGTAATATACTTCTATTACTTTGTACAATAATTAATAGACAGTTAATTATTATCTTTCTGTTGTAATTATATTCAGTGTTTGACATTATATTTTAATACACACTTAAAATATGTTTTTGAGAATTTTTAAATGACCTTTGATCAAAACAAACAGGTTTTTATGAATAAATTATTATTTTACAAGTCTCGATTTTATATTCTTATAATTGGTAGTTTGTAGTAGTAGGGTTTTTTTGCGGATCAATCCCGTTTTTATTCTTTCCTATTATTTTGTTTTCATGTTCTTTAATTCTTGTTTTCGCTAATTGATTTGAATGTTATACGCTATTTCAGTGATTTAAACGTTTTTCTTCTATCTCCTGAAATTTACAAGTTTTTTTTTGAGTTGGGTGAGGCATGGGATTATGTCAATTTTTCCATAATTGTATCTCTATTTAGTACCAGGTTAACCGAGCCCTGCTGGTTGGTTTTAATTGACTTTTGTTATAGTGTCAATGTAATCAAGCTATTAAATCTACACCAGACTCTTCACAGCTAACAGCTGTTAAAAAACTGCTTAAAATTTATGTTCCTTTATGTTTGTTTACTTTTAGTTGTTATTTCGTTACCAAAATAGCAACCTATAAGACCAATGTTAAAAATAACGATTTTTAAACTTAAATTTAGACCAACTTCGATTTTTCCTGTGACTGAGGCTGTTTCTAAACTTAATTTTGGGCCAAAACACTCTTAAGCGCAAAGTTTAAGCAAAATCTAAAAGCTACATTTCGAGATCGTGGAACACACATCCCTTCAGACATAGCTCGTATTATATTATAGGATATGATACACAAAATTTATAGAAATTTAAAACTTTATATTTAGCTACCGATCAGAGAAATATTTGTTACCATAACTACTACTATTAAATATAATGATAGCAACAACAACAACTATAACTCTTTTAATTGAAATTTATTTTCAACTAACACAACAACAATCGTCTAATCTAAAGTATATATTTTTACCAGCATAACACCTAAAATATTTACTTAAATAATTATAAATTCACAGCTCAAAACTATTAAACGAATTCTAATTACGAAGGGGTTTTAAAACCGATTCATATGAGTTTTTTTAAAAGCTTTGTTTACTATTAATTGTGAATTTTGTGTATTTGACGGTTTTGTTACTGTCTTGACTGTGCAGTTCTTCCGTGGAAGTAACGTATTTTAAACTCGACTTTTTTATTAATTTACGAATTTAGGGCAACCCCTAGCGGGGGGGGGGTCTAGCCTGTTCGGTACTTGAGACTAAGAGCAATTAACAAATTTGGGGCAACCCTATAAGGGGGCATGGGGGCGGAGCCCCCATCGAGCCGCAGGCGAGTCTATAATATATACAGCCCCATGTGTAACTGACTCACTCACTCACTGATGATAGGAAAGACCTGAAGCCATTGTTGAAGCTAGACACTTGAAATTTGGCATGGACATTCTTTGAGATGTTTCAATTTAGGGAAAATTATAAAACTACAACTATTTTACTTTTAAACTATAAAAAATCTAAAAAAATATAGATTTGTCGGTAAAGTAGTTCAGCCGTATCGGCGTATATCACCGGGTGGTATCGTAGATCACTTTGCAGGTTTAGTTCTCGCTCGTGTTTAAATGATCTACACCCGTGTTTGATACTAGCATTGTATGTCTTACAGATATGAACGTCTTTTAATGAATGATTATGTTTTTGAGAATCTTTAACAACTAATGATCATAACAAACAGATATTTAAGTTAGGTTCTCGTTTTGTATTCAATTTATTCTAGATCATTTATTCAAATTCACACTAGAGTATCCTTTCGGCCGAATTTCGCACTACATGAGTTTTGCTGTGAAGCTTGAGCTGTGATCTTAACGAAACATTTTTTGATTAATTTGTATGATCTCTTTCAACTACACCCGTGTTTGATACTAGCATTGTATTTCTTACAGATATGAAGGTCTTTTTATGAACGATTATGTTTTTGAGAATTTTTAACAACTGATGATCAAAACATATAGGTATTTATGTTAGGTTCTCGTCTTGTATTCAATATATTTTCGATTATTTATTCAAATACACACTAGAGTATCCTTTCGGCCGAATTTCGCACTACATGAATTTTTCTGTGAAGCTTGAGCTGTGATCTTAACGAAACATTTTTTGATTAATTTGTACAATACTTAATAGACAGTTAATTATTATCTTTATGTTTGATTTGTATTCAGTGTCCTATATTAGATTTTTTTACACACTTAAAAATATGATTTTGAGAATGTTCAAATAAGTATTGAACAAAAAGAACCGATTTAAATGTTAGGTTCTCGTTTCATTTTCACCTCATTTTAGATTACTAATTCAAATTCACCCAGGTTACGCTTTCGGCCGAATTTCGCATTCAATGAATTTACGGTGTAGTTCGAGCCGTGATCTTAACGTAATATACTTCTATTACTTTGTACAATAATTAATAGACAGTTAATTATTATCTTTCTGTTTTATTTATATTCAGTATTTTACATTATATTTCAATACACACTTAAAATATGTTTTTGAGAATGTTTAAATGAGTATTGAACAAAAAGAACGGATTTAAATGTTAGGTTCTCGTTTCATTTTTCCTTTATTTTAGATTACTAATTCAGATTCACCCCAGGTTACACTTTCGGTTAAATTTCGCATTCAATGAATTTACTGTGTAGTTCGTGCCGTGATCTTAGCGTAATATACTTCTATTACTTTGTACAATAATTAATAGACAGTTAATTATTATCTTTCTGTTGTAATTATATTCAGTGTTTGACATTATATTTTAATACACACTTAAAATATGTTTTTGAGAATTTTTAAATGACCTTTGATCAAAACAAACAGGTTTTTATGAATAAATTATTATTTTACAAGTCTCGATTTTATATTCTTATAATTGGTAGTTTGTAGTAGTAGGGTTTTTTTGCGGATCAACCCCGTTTTTATTCTTTCCTATTATTTTGTTTTCATGTTCTTTAATTCTTGTTTTCGCTAATTGATTTGAATGTTATACGCTATTTCAGTGATTTAAACGTTTTTCTTCTATCTCCTGAAATTTACAAGTTTTTATTTGAGTTGGGTGAGGCATGGGATTATGTCAATTTTTCCATAATTGTATCTCTATTTAGTACCAGGTTAACCGAGCCCTGCTGGTTGGTTTTAATTGACTTTTGTTATAGTGTCAATGTAATCAAGCTATTAAATCTACACCAGACTCTTCACAGCTAACAGCTGTTAAAAAACTGCTTAAAATTTATGTTCCTTTATGTTTGTTTACTTTTAGTTGTTATTTCGTTGCCAAAATAGCAACCTATAAGACCAATGTTAAAAATAACGATTTTTAAACTTAAATTTAGACCAACTTCGATTTTTCCTGTGACTGAGGCTGTTTCTAAACTTAATTTTGGGCCAAAACACTCTTAAGCGCAAAGTTTAAGCAAAATCTAAAAGCTACATTTCGAGATCGTGGAACACACATCCCTTCAGACATAGCTCGTATTATATTATAGGATATGATACACAAAATTTATAGAAATTTAAAACTTTATATTTAGCTACCGATCAGAGAAATATTTGTTACCATAACTACTACTATTAAATATAATGATAGCAACAACAACAACTATAACTCTTTTAATTGAAATTTATTTTCAACTAACACAACAACAATCGTCTAATCTAAAGTATATATTTTTACCAGCATAACACCTAAAATATTTACTTAAATAATTATAAATTCACAGCTCAAAACTATTAAACGAATTCTAATTACGAAGGGGTTTTAAAACCGATTCATATGAGTTTTTTTAAAAGCTTTGTTTACTATTAATTGTGAATTTTGTGTATTTGACGGTTTTGTTACTGTCTTGACTGTGCAGTTCTTCCGTGGAAGTAACGTATTTTAAACTCGACTTTTTTATTAATTTACGAATTTAGGGCAACCCCTAGCGGGGGGGGTCTAGCCTGTTCGGTACTTGAGACTAAGAGCAATTAACAAATTTGGGGCAACCCTATAAGGGGGCATGGGGGCGGAGCCCCATCGAGCCGCAGGCGAGTCTATAATATATACAGCCCCATGTGTAACTGACTCACTCACTCACTGATGATAGTAAAGTCCTGAAGCGACCGTTTAAGATAGAGACTTGAAATTTGGCATGGACATTCTTTGAGATGTTTCAATTTAGGGAAAATCATAAACTACAATTTTTTCTACTTTTAAACTATAAAAAAGTTAAAAAATATAGATTTGTCGTTAACGTAGTTCAGCCGTATCAGCGTACATCACCGCGTGGTATCGTAGATCACTTTGCAGGTTTAGTTCTCGCTCGTTTTTAAATGATTTCTTTCAACTAGACCCGTGTTTTATACCAACATCAATAAATAATTCTATAGGAACAACGGAATGTTGCCGTATTTAGAGCGGCTATTTCACCACGGTAATAATCGCTCTGATTCATACAGTAATAATGCCCAATTTGTAATTAATAGAGCATGTGCGCTAGCTTGGAAGTTTACCAATGGTGAATTTTCTTCTACCATGGATGAAATTCCCATTGCGGGTGAAAGTTTACACAGACATTTTCATTTACTGTTTTATAGATGTTTAGATAACAAGTTTAGTTCTCGTACTTATGTTATTGAACAAATTTAACTACACTCCAGTAAGTTTAGGTTACTATTTTTCATGAAATAAGATGATTTTTCAAATATACCATTTCGTAACGATTCTTGCGTAGCTTTTTCAAGGCAATTTTCCCGTAGGAACATAATTTTAATCATATTATAAATATATGAAAACCAATATTTCGACAAATTGCCGTATTTCCTTCCGTCAATTTTCAAGTCATACTATTGTTATGTCATGTGTTAGATATTTACAGTTTTTTTTCAGTTTTCATGCTCTAGCGGCAAAAACGGTTGAGTTTTTGAGAAATTTTTAATTATTATTGAACAAAACCAAGAGATTTAAATGTTAGGTTCTCGTTTCATTTTTAATTTATTTTAGATTACTTATTCAAATTCACCCCGGGTCACCCTTTCGGCCGCATTTCGCACTAATTGAATTTACTGTGTAGCTTGTGCCATGACTTCGATTACTTTGTACAATATTTAATAGATAGTTAATTATTATCTTTCTGTTTTATTTATGTTCATTGTTTTATATTATATTTTTTACACACTTAAAATATGTTTTTGATAATTTTTAAACAACTTCTGAACGAAACTAACAGATTACTTTGAACAATACTTAATAGACAGTTAATTATTATCTTCCTGTTTTATTCATATTCAGTGTTTTATGTTATATATAATATACACTTAAAATATGTTTTTGAGAATTTTTAAATGACTATTGAACAAAACTAACAGTTTTTTATGAATAAATTATTATTTCACAGGTCTCGTTTTAATAGTATGGGTTTTTTTTGGCGGATCTACCCCGTTTTAGCGAATTTCCCTATAGGGAATACGCTATTACGGTAGTAGTCACGGTAAGACCTAAGCCCGGGACCATGATACTTTTTCGTTTTGAGGTCCCTAGAAGCCAATAACACCGTTCGTTCAAATTGATATATATATATATATATATATATATATTTATATATATATATATATATATATATATATATATATATATGTGTGTGTGTCCGTGAACACGATAACTTTTGAACGGAACCTCCGATTTTGATGAAATTTGGTACGGGGGTGTAAGCCAACGTATACTAGGTTGAGTTCGCGAACCAGAATGATCGGACCATGGGAACGGGGTTTTATGGGTTTCAAAAGGGTTAAAAATGGGTTTTTGGCTTTTTTTACTTTTATTTAGAAAATTCAACAATTTTAACATAAACCATTTAAAAGAGCTTAAAAAAACAAACAATCTAGTATTTTGAATTTTTCACCTAGCTTAAATGGTTATGGAGAAAAAAAAGTATGTTTTCCATGTTATTCTTATGGGAAATCAACAAAACCTTCTATCTTGCTTATTTATTGACATATCTTGATAAAATTTGGTATGTACCTTTAATTAATAAGCGTTTAACTTATATTTGCTTAGAAAACCCATATGGCGGCAAACCTACGTACTCACCCCTATAGGGTTTATGGGGAAAATAAAAAGAACACGATAACCTTATAAAATTTGGTATGTGCAATCACTAGGTAGGGTTTAACTTATATTTACCAACAAAACCCATATGGCGGTAAACCTACATACTCTCACCCCCATAGATTTTATGGGGAAATAGAAAATTTTCAAAAATTCCATTGGAAATTCGCTGAGTACGCAGGTCTGCTGCGACGGGGGTATTTATTCTTTCCTATTATTTTGTTTTCATGTTATTTAATTCTTGCTTTCGCTCATTGATTTGAATGTTATTCGCTATTTCAGTGATTTAAACGTTTTTCATCTATCTCCTGAAATTTACAAGTTTTTATTTGAGTTGGGTGAGGCAGGGGATTATGTCAATTTTTCCATAATTGTATCTCTATTTATATATAAAATTTATATAAATTAAAAAATTTATATTTAGCTACCTAACAGAGAAATATTTGTTACTATAACTACTACTATTAAATATAATGATAGCAACAATAACTATTACTCTTTTAATTGAAATTTCTTTTCATCTAACACAGCAACAATCGTCTAACCTAAAGTATATATTTTACCAGCATAACACCTAAAACATTTACATAAATAATTATAATTTCACAGCTCAAAACTTTTAAACGAATTCTAATTACGAAGGGGTATTAAAACCGATTCATATGATTTTTTAAAGCTTTGTTTACTATTGATTGTGAATTTTGTGTAATTGACGGTTTTTGATACTGTCTAGACTGTGCAGTTCTTTCGTGGAACTAACGTATTTTAAACTTGACATTTTATTAATTTACGTACTTAGGGCAACCCCTAGGGGGGCATAGAGGCCCAAACTAGCCTGTTCGGTACTTGAGACTTAAAGCAATTACTTCTTATTAATTTACGAATTTAGGGCAACCCCTAAGGGGGCATGGGGGCGGAGCCCCCATCGAGCCGTAGGCGAGTTAAACTTATACAAGGCCTGTCGTTGGTTTACTTAGAGATTAGTAATTGGTCAAATTATATAATCTCAAAACTATCTTTATTCTTAATTTTAGTAAAAAATACAGTTAAGTAATTTTTTTTATTGACTGATTTTGAATCAAATAAGATTTGAGAAGAGTTACAACACAGTCCAATCTTATAAAGTGGCTCAGTATCAGTTCACTTGTCAGTATCGCTAGTCATGACATCGGCAATGCGTCCCAACTACTAAATAGAAACAGCAAATAATTTTACTGTACGATCTTTGTATATTATAATGAACCTCTATTTTTATGTCCGATTAAATTTATTTGATCCATAAGGTTAATTTGGTAAAAATCTCTTTGTTTTCGTGATAAGACGTTTTACCAACAGTTCTGTAGTTTATCTTTGAATAAAATTTAAAGATCCGTGCGTTCTTAAATCAGTTTTTAAGTCGTCAGACATATGAACTAGGCCGGAGATCCTTCCAACTATTATAAGAATTGGGGAAAAATTAAAAAAATTAAACCTAACTAAGATTGAAAAAAGTAATTATATGAAAGATTCAATACAAAAAAGACTCTTTCAATCGCTTCTGTCAAACGCTTTGTCGATTCCTTTTCTTGCCAGATTGTAGATAAAATTGCACGGTGCAGAGGCTCCCTCCTTCTTCATGTAATTTAATAAGGACGGGCTTTCTAACTAGCTGCTACAGAGGTGTTTGAACGAAAATAAATATTTGATATTTTTATTACAAGAAAATTACACTTTTTAATGCAATTTAAAACTACCAATATTTTGTAGTTGTTAGAATTTACTTATGACCTTGAGCCATTGGAGAATGCGTCGTCTCCATTCGCAACTCCCGATAGTCCCGCAGGGAAATTAGAGTTAAGGACGTCATCTGCATGACGAACAGGGGCCGACTCGGTCTTAACTGCTATCCATCTGACATTCTGATGGTAATTAATAAAAAGCGATTAGTTTATAAACAAAATAAACAAGTATTTAAAAAATTTCAAATCTTTCTTTTGTGTGTTTTAATCTGGATATACAATAATTATTATATGAATAGAAAATAGCAAAAATTACCTAAATAGTAAAGTAAACTTAATATAAAATTAGAATTAAATGTAACAAAATCGCAATGCGATTTCAATGGTTATTTCTGAAAATGTTAGGTAAAACTTGACTAAAGTTCACTCATCTTATGTCATTACCTGAGAAGTCCCTAGTGGGACACAATCACGATGTTTATACAGGGTGTCACAAAAAACCGTGCCTGGCTATGCATATTCGTATTCTACACATCAAAATTAATCGGAAATGTTTTTTTTTTTTTATTTTGGCTTAGTTTAGCCGCTATCCAACATTTTGTTTTTCACCCTAATAATTTTTATTTCCGTAGCGGAAAACATTGATTTTGCATTATAATCAATGCAAATGTTATGTCATTTTCAAGAAAATCTTAATTACTCTGTTATTTGTAGTCGGATCTTTACAAACTTGGTATTATTCTTTAGATAATTTAATTCGTTAACTTTTTTCTCATGTAAAATTTTTATATAATCTACCGGTGTTGAGAAATTTTAGTTTAAAATTGTAAAATGGAAGCTAATTTTAAAATGCAGATCGGAATTCTTTTTTAAAATTATCATTTGTTTCATAAAGGTTCATAAACATTATACATGAGCTTAATACAATGATTCGCTACGGAAATAAAAATTATTTCGTATATAAAAACAAAATGGTGTATGGCTGCTAAACGAAGTCGAAATCAAAAATATATTTCTGGACATTTACGATTATTTTGATGTGTAGCATATGTATATATGTGCATGTTAAATTCTTTATATAATTAATGGTTATAGTGAATATTTTCTAAAACAGAAAGTATCAAATTTACTGTGAAAAACAACGGTATTACGTTTATTTTTTTACATTTGGTTTAAAATGATTAATTTATTACATTTTAAATACTATACTATTTTAAAAGTTTATTTATATATTTTAAAAGTTCAAAATACTATCTAAAGCAGCTACGTAACATTTTAAACAAAGAAATATTGTCAAAATAAGATCTTTAGGACTTCTTTCGAAGAATTCGTTAAATGTGCAATGACATAA